>CAJHQP010002747.1:0-79398 GCA_905132765.1 Moricandia arvensis | reverse complement strand
GTTCTTCAAGGTTTGTGGATTGAATGGTGACACAAGAGGGATGGATGATCTCTTGATACTCCTAGGCGACTGATCTGGATATGACACACCAAATAAGAAGCCCTTAACTCTGGATATTACACACCAGAAACCTTCAACTCGTCAAAGACAAGAGAGAAGAGAGAAAACTAGGTTTTTTTTGATAAAAGATTGCGTGTCTACAATAGGGTTAGGGAAAGCCCTTAAATAAAAGAAACCAGAGAACATACTCTCTAGGGTTTCGAAAACTTTAAAAAATGGAAACTATAGTTTATAACATAATATAAGCTTAAAATGTAATACTTCTACTGGTCTTGGGCCGAGATAGAGCCTAAGTGATTTGTAAGACAAGTCGTGGCCTCGTTAAAAACCTTCCTCCGGAAAACCTCGTGGGACAAAACCATAAGCAAGGAAAAGAGCACACACCAAATGTCTTGCCTAGACACTAACTCAGCTTGATGTAGAGATGGCTTGAATGGTGTTCAAGACATCTCGGATCAAACCTTGTCCAAGACCTTCTTCTTGTTGTGGATGTGAAGTGAGTAATCCTACAACAGTCTCCTTAAGTTTCTTGACTCTGGAATGAGTCATGGGACCTTCTGGAATGGCTAGAGCATCTTCACCAGGCTGCTGGTGCTTTGTGGCATCATGGGGCTCGTCTAAGATCTCTTTGCCCTCTTCCATGATCACATCATATTCCTTGGTGCTTTCCATGATCACATCACAAGATTGCTGTAGAAAAACATTTCAAGAATGATGGCTTTCTGTTTTATGAATCAAGATTGTGTGTTCCTAACTGTTCTTTGAGAGATCTCTTTGTCAGGGAAGCACATGGAGGAGGATTGATGGGTCATTTTGGCATTGACAAAACTTTTAAGAGTTTGCAGCATCACTTTTACTGGCAGAGAATGAGAAAAGATGTGGAGAAGCTGTGTAATCAGTGTGTTACTTGCAAACAAGCCAAACCAACAAACCAAATCAAAGGTATGTATATGCCTCTGCCTATTCCATATGAACCATGGGTAGATATCTCAATGGATTTTGTGCTTGGATTGCCTAGAACTAGGAAGGGAAGAGATTCCATGTTTGTTGTAGTAGATAGATTCTCTAAGATGGCTCATTTTATTCCATGTCACAAAACTGATGATGCTTCTTTGGTTGCTGATTTGTTCTTTAGAGAAGTGGTTAGATTGCATGGAATGCCTAGGTCCATTGTGTCTGATAGAGATACTAAGTTCTTTATTCATTTTTGGAAAACATTGTGGGCTAAACTTGGAACCAAATTGCAGTTTTCTACTACTTGTCATCCTCAGACTGATGGACAAACTGAAGTAGTTAATAGATGTCTGTCTACTCTCTTGCGTGCAATCATTAAAAAGAATCTTAAGAGTTGGGAGGATTGTTTGCCTCATGTCGAAGTTGCATACAACCATTATGTTCATGGTGCTACTAAGTTTTCTCCATTTCAGATTGTTTATGGGTTTAGCCCTTTGACTCCTTTGGATATGTTGTCTTTGCCTTTGAAAGAACAAGCTATCCTTGATGGCAAGCAGAAGGCCGAGTTTGTTGTGTCTTTGCATAAACAGGTTAAAGAGAACATTGAAGCCATGAGAAAGCAGTATGAGAAGTATGCCAACAAAGGAAGGCGTGAACTGATCTTTAACCCTGGAGACTTGGTGTGGAAACACCTCAGGAAGGATAGATTCCCAAATGAAAGAAAGTCCAAACTAATGAAAAGAAGAGATGGTACTTTCAAAGTCCTTGAGCGAATCAACAACAATGCATACAAGATTGATCTTCAAGGTAAGTATTCTATGAGTTCAACTTTCAATGTGTCTGACTTGGCTCCTTTTCATGCAGATCATTTGGATTTGAGGACAAATCCTTTCAAAGGAGGAGGGGATGATGCAATCCAGGACGAGCCAACCTTAGAGGAACCTGATGATGAACCTGAATGGATGCAAGAACCAAGTTATTATCAAGAAGATGGCGTGGATCAGGCCCAAAATGAAGATGTCTCTCTCTCAGCCCAAAAGAAGCCCAAATACCAGAAAGAAGATCCATTTGTCATATATGTTGGGCCCATCACGAGATCCAGGTCCAAGAAACTAATTAAGAAGATTGTTGGCCTTATTCAGAACCAAGAAAGTGAAAAAGAGATCCTTGGCCCAATCACCACCACCCCAACCACCTTCAATTATTCTGCTGTTTCCTATAACAGCTAGTTTATTTATGTTTTTGTTTTATTTCTTTTCCCTAGGTGCTCATGCACGAAACTACAACTCTCAAGGCCCTCATGCACGAGATGCTCTTGATTTTCCCTTTAAATTGTTGCTTTGTTTCAGTTCTGAACTCAATCATCATTTTTATCAAAAACTCTTTTCTTCTTGGTGATTCATTTGTTCTTTGAACAACTTGATTGTGAGGTGTGTGAACCCAAAACAATCAACAAGCTCTCAAATTGACTGGTGTGTCGAATCCAGAGTGAGAGAGAGGAGTATCTGAGGCCATTCCGCAACCTCAGTGTATCAATCCATCGATTCCCCTTAAACCCAGCCATATATCAACCTTATTTCGTCCATCAAACCAATATCCATCAAAACCTTTTCAATCGGTTACAAAGTAGATCCAACCAAAATCAGAGTGGAAATCCTTGGGAAGAAGTCATTAATACTGAGGTCGATTGCCACAAGGTGAGGCAAATGATTGGATTAGGAGTGATCTTGCCATGCTATACAAGGAGTGAGGATCAGTTGGCGGATGTGATTACAAAGGCAGCTAGACAGAAGACAATGGAGTCCATCCATGTGAGGTTGGGACTCATTGATCTAACCCAACTTAGCTAATCCCCTTCTATGGGGTCTCCACTCTTTTTCCCTCATCAAAGGGTTTTATCCCAAAAAGGGTTTTCTCCTTGGTGAGGTTTTTAATGAGGGAGATCTCATAGCCTTCCAAGCTTGACTTGTTCCATATGGTCAAGCTTGAGGGGGGAGTGTTAAGTTGAGGTATCTAATTTGGGTTGAATAGAAAGAAGGAAGAAAAGAGAAGGGTTTGGGTCGACCTTTTCCGTACAAGGCCGTACAAGCCGTACAAGGCCATACAAGCCGTACATGCCGTACAAGGTCGACCAAAAGCACTCGATCGGTTTTTACCATCCGGGTAAAACCAAAGTGACTCGAATGCTTTTTTTGACGAGTTAACCTTATCCATCCGTTGGAAAGGAAGAAGAGGGCTGCGTAGACAGGCTGTCAAGAGCTGGAAGGATCAGCATCTTGTCAAAGATGCTGATTCTATTTTCTTAGCCGGAAAGCCTTCTTTTGAATTAGGCGCGCCCTTGGACGAACCACAGCCACTCCTTTTATCCCCTTGCTTTCTGAAAACCCTTGTAGCTTTCTCTATATATTGTAACCCTTGAGGATGAATAAAGCATACAGTTCTCTCTAAGTTTTCGAGTCTCAAGATGTTCTTCATAGTCTCTCATAATCTCTCTTCTCGTTAAGTTTAGATCAAGTCTATTTCTTTCTAAATCTGTTCTTAGTCTCTTTATGGTTACATTTCTACTAAGATATGAAAAGATCTTAATAAGTTAATCCCAAGACTTTCCAATATTATCCTTAGGTTGGCTGCCTTATCAGAAGCCAAATCTTTAAGATATGCTTGGTTCTTCTCCTCATAGAACCCTCTTTCCTCTAAAAACTTCACATCCCTTGACACTACCACCCTCCTAGTTACCGAATCATAACACTTATACCCCTTCTGAGTTGGTGAGTACCCAATAAACATCCCTTTTGTGCTTTTGGCTTCCAACTTGTTCCTTAGTGTTGGAATTCATGAGTGTTTGTCTCATGTCAAGAGAGTATTCAGTTAACTTGTAACTGAATCCTCTTCAACCGTACAACAGTAATCTAGAGTTTAAGAAGTAGATAAAGAAGCGTTTAGAGTAAGTTTTACAAGTATTAGGCTGCCTTAAGGGAGATAGAGTTAAGGCAGCCTCTAAACCATAATTCTTAACTCCTTACATTGTGAATATTGTTTAGACACAAGAAAGTGAGAGACACACACGAATTTAGAGAGAGAAACTTGTATTAATTCTGGTTAGATGTTACAAGTGATGGAGAAGCCTTTAAAATAGGCAATACACATGATTAAACAATTAATAAAACATGGAAACATAAACAAATAATTCTTTAGAGAATGAGAAGAGGCCAAAGGGGATACATCCAAGGTCTGGCTCGTCCAGGAAGAGAAGAAAGGGACAGGTGGCAGGGTGTGGTCTCCATGGTGATAGTGACATATCTGCTACAACTCCTTATGCACCCATCTGACTTTTCTCTGCCTAATTCAAACCAGATCCTTGTTTTTGAATTCAAACTGAGTATCCTTAGGTTTCTGGAGGTTATCAACGTCCCTTAAGCCTTCCCACTCATTTCTTGCCTTGCAAGGTAGGTAATAAGATCCTAGGACGATGCTCTGGAACAGATGGGATAATCCTTGCAGAAACGAATCAAAAAGACTCAAGTTTCTCAAGGCATGTGGATCGAATAGTGACACAAGAGGGATGGCTCGACTCTTGATACTCCAAGGCTTTCTGATCCAGATATTACACACTAAATCAGAGAACCAAAGCTGGATATTAAACACCAGAAACCTTCAATTCGTCCAAAGACAAGAGAGAAGAGATAAAAGGGTTTTCGATAAAAAAGACTGCTTATTTTAGAATGAGGGATGCAAGGGTTTAAATAGAAACCAAGGAACACGCTCCTTAGGTTTCGAAAACTTAATAACATAAAAACTATAGATTAAACATAACATAAGGTAAATAGATAGAGTAGTCTTCTTAGGCTTGGACCCATATTAGCACCTAGGAGATGTGGTAAAGCAGCTTGTGGCCTCATTAAAAACCTTCCTCCGTAAAAACTCTTTGGGACAAAACCGAGAGCAAGGAAAAGAGCACACACAAGTACTTTCCCTAAGTACTAAATCATCTAGATGAGGAGATAGCTTGAAAGTTGATCAAGGTATCTCGGATCATCAAGCTTTGTCCAAGACCTTCTTCTTGTTTCCATACGAGTCTAAGTAATCCTCCAATAGCTCCATTTAGTTTCTTGATTCTAGAACTAGTCATGGGACCTTTTGCTTGAATTGTGATCAAGACACCTCGGATCAGACCTTGTCCAAGACTTTCTTGTTGTGGATGTGAAGTGAGTAATCCAACAACATTCTCTTTAAGCTTCTTGACTCTGGAACGAGTCATGGGACCTTCAAGAATGGCTAGAGCATCATCACCAGGCTGCTGGTGCAATGTGGCTTCATGTGGCTCATCTAGACTCTCCTTGTTCTCCTTAGTGATCCGGTCCATGATCACATCATCCCCTCCCTCTTGAAAAGGATTTGTCCTCAAATCAGGTTCATCTACAGCAAAAGGAGCCAAGTCAGTGACATTGAAGCTATTTGATACATCGTACTTACCTTGGAGATCAAGTTTGTAGGCATTGTCATTGATCTTGTGGATGATCTCGAAAGGTCCATCAACCCTTGGCATCAGCTTGGACTTCCTCTCGTTGGGGAACCTATCTTTCCTCAGGTGCAACCAAACTTGGTCACCAACTTCAAAGGTTCTCACACGTCTCCCCTTGTTGGCTTGCTTCTCATAAAGCTTGGTTTTCTGCTCAATGTTTTGTCTAGCCTTCTCATGGATCCGTTGGACCATCTCTGCTTTCTTCTTGCCATCTAGACTGATCCTTTCACACTCAGGTAAAGGCATTAGATCCAAAGGAGAGGTGGGATTGAACCCATAAACAATCTCAAAAGGTGAATACTTAGAAGCAGAATGCATAGCATGATTGTATGCAAATTCACAGTGTGGTAAGTATTCTTCCCATGTCCTTAAGTTCTTTTTAATGAATGCACGCAGGAGTGTTCCTAAGGTTCTATTAACCACTTCAGTTTGTCCATCAGTTTGCGGATGACAAGTAGTAGAAAACAACAGTTTAGTGCCTAGCTTAGACCAAAGTGTCTTCCAGAAGTAACTAAGAAACTTAGTATCCCTATCAGAAACTATAGTTCTAGGCATGCCATGCAATCGAACAACTTCTTTAAAGAACAAGTTAGCAACATGCAATGCATCATCAGTCTTATGACATGCTATGAAATGTGCCATCTTAGAGAACCTATCAACAACAACAAAGATTGAGTCCTTTCCGGTTCTAGTCCTAGGTAATCCAACAACAAAGTCCATGGAAAGGTCATTCCAGGGATGGTGTGGGATGGGTAAAGGAGTATACAAACCCTGGGATTGGACTTGGGACTTGGCATGCTTGCAAGTAGCACACCTCCCACAGATTCTCTCCACATCTCTCTTCATATGCGGCCAATAGAAGTGATCCTGCAAAACGTTTAAGGTCTTGGCAACCCCAAAGTGTCCCATTAGACTGCCCCCATGGGATTCCCTGACAAAGAGATCTCTCAAAGAGCAGTTAGGCACACACAACCTATTATCATAAAACAAGTAGCCTTCTAGCCTGAAGTAATGCCCTGCAGCAAACTTCTCACAAGAAGCATAGGCTTCCTTGAAATCATGGTCAGTAACATACATATCTTTTATCTGCTCAAAACCAAGTAACTTAGCATCTAGAGTGGTCAAGAGAACATACCTCCGAGATAGTGCATCAGCAACTATGTTCTCCTTACCTTGTTTATACTTGATCACGTATGGGAAGGTCTCAATGAATTCAACCCACCTTGCGTGTCTCTTGCTAAGCTTACTCTGCCCCTTTAAGTACTTTAGGGACTCATGATCAGTGTGTATGACAAACTCCTTGGGCCACAAGTAATGTTGCCACATTTGTAATGCCCTCACCAAGGCATAGAGTTCTTTGTCATAGGTTGCATAGTTGAGAGTGGCTCCTCCAAGCTTCTCACTGAAGTAGGCTATAGGTTTCCTACCCTGCATCAATACAGCACCAATTCCAATTCCTGAGGCATCACATTCTATTTCAAACGTTTTAGTAAAGTCAGGAAGCATAAGAAGAGGTGATTGAATAAGCTTCTCTTTTAGGCTCTGGAAAGCCTTCTCTTGTGCTTCTCCCCACTTGAATCCGACATCCTTCTTTATCACTTCAGTCAAGGGAGCTGCAATGGTGCTAAAGTCTCTCACAAATCGCCTATAGAACCCAGCAAGCCCATGGAAACTCCTCACTTCTCCTACTGTGGTTGGACTCGGATAGTCTTTGATGGCTTTGATCTTCTCCTCATCGACCTTAACTCCATCTGCACTTACAACAAAGCCTAGGAAAACCAAGTTATCCGTGCAAAAGGTGCACTTCTTCAAGTTGGCATAAAGCTTTTCATTCCTTAAAACATTCAGGACAGCCCTAAGATGTTCTAGATGTTCTTCTAAGTTCTTGCTATATACTAAGATGTCATCAAAGTATACTACAACCGAAATGCCTATGAATGACCTAAGAACATGATTCATTAACCTCATGAATGTACTAGGTGCATTGGTTAATCCGAATGGCATAACTAACCACTCATATAATCCATGTTTAGTTTTGAATGCAGTTTTCCATTCATCTCCTTCTTTCATCCTAATCTGATGATAACCACTTTTTAAATCTATCTTAGAAAAGATGCAAGAACCATGCAATTCATCAAGCATATCATCAAGTCTAGGGATAGGATGGCGATACTTCACTGTGATGTTATTGATTGATCTACAATCAACACACATCCGCCATGTACCATCCTTCTTAGGCACTAGGAGCACTGGTACAGCACATGGGCTCAAACTCTCTCGGATATAGCCCTTCTCCATGAGTTCCTCTACTTGTCTTTGCAACTCCTTGGTCTCAACCGGGTTGGTTCTGTATGCTGGACGGTTTTGAAGTGTAGATCCTGGAACAAAGTCTATCTGGTGTTCAATCCCTCTCAAAGGTGGTAAACCAATGGGATTGTCGTCTGGAAATACATCTTGAAACTCCTGCAAAAGAGAAACCATTTCACTCGGATACACTGGTGTAGAATCTGTTAGGTTCAAAAGAGTTTCTTTAAACACAAGTAAGATAGCAGATTGTTAAGAGTGGAGAGTTCTTTTGATATCACCCATGTTAGCATAGAAGCTTGGCTGCTTAGTTCCAGCCGGGTTTAGATCAATCTCCTTCTTCTTTTGGAGTTGAATCTGATCTTGTTGAACTTCCTTAGGTGTCAAGGGAACCAGAGTGGTCTTGCGTCCCTTGAACTCAAAGGAGTGCTTGTTGGTGAAGCCATCATGGATAACTCGGCGATCAGATTGCCAAGGTCTCCCAAGAAGTATGTGACCAGCTTCCATAGGCAACACATCACACAAGACTTCATATTCATATCTCCCTATGGCTAAGGGAATAAGGACTTGACTTGAGACCTTCATGGTGCCTTCTTCATTCAGCCATTGTAGCCGGTAAGGTTTGGGATGCTTCTAAACCTTCAATCCCAACTTCTTGACCAGGGTTTCACTCGCAGCATTCACACAACTACCTCCATCAACAATGAGGCTGCACACTTTTCCTTGGACCAAGCACCGGGTGTAGAAGAGGTTCTCACGCTGCTCCAGCTCCTCAGCCTTGTTTTGCAAGCTTAGAAGTCTTCTTGCTACTAAGAGCTTCCCCTAGACTGGTCCTTCTTCATGTTCTTCCTCAGTGTCTTCTTGGTCAGACTCGGTGTTGTCATCTTCTGAGACATATTCTCCATCTTCCAGCAAGATCATGACTCTCTTGTTGGTACATTCAGAGGCGTAATGACCTCTTCCTTGGCACTTGAAACACTTGACATCACGAGCTCTGGAACTAGAGGCTTCAACCTTGCCTTTGCCCTTGTTAAAAGCACTGCTTGGTTTGGGCTCTTCTCTCGGATAGGGCTTGTGATCCTTCTGGAACGGCTTAGACTCCTTAGTGTAAGGTGTCTTCTCTTCCTTGGTGTTGTGTAACCGGTTAGAGCCATAGTGGTTGCGTGACTGTCCCTTCCTCTTGAGCTGTTGCTCCACAAGAATTGCTTTGTGTAGCATCTCTTCAAGCTCCACATAATGTTGCATCTCAACATTGTCTTGTATCTCTCGGTTTAAACCACATAGGAACCTTGACATGGTTGCTTCTCTATCTTCTGATATGCTAGCTCTTAGCATGAGCAACTCCATCTCCTGGTAGTACTCCTCCACTGATCTTGAGCCTTGGGTAAGTTTCCTAAGCCGGTGATGCAAGTCTCTGTGGTAGTGACTTGGAACAAACCTCTTGCGCATGATAGACTTCATCTCTGTCCAAGTCTCAACTGGTTCCTCTCCATTCCTTCTACGGGTTGTGATGTACTGATCCCACCAACTTAGAGCATAGTCATAGAATTCAGTAGCAGCAATCTGAATCTTCTTGTGGTTTGTGTACTGCTTACACTGAAAGACTAGCTCAATCTTCTTCTCCCACTCAAGGTAGGCATCCGGATCAGCTTTGCCATGGAATGGGGGTATCTTTATCTTCAAACCAGCAAGCTCATCTCCCTGGTTCATTCTTCTCTCTTGGACACGCCTATGTCTTCTTTGGCTTTGTCTTGAGGATGAACTGAGGTGTTCATACTCATTGTCAGTCTCCTCATAACCGGCATGCTCTTGGCGAGTTGCATGAGGTCTCTCTTCTCTCCTAGTCTCCCGGTTTGGAACTTGACCAGTAGCTCTCCTGATGTCTTCTCTGAGCTCTCTCCGGATGTCATTGAGGTTGGTCCTCATCATCTCGGTCATGGTTACTACCATGTTCTGATTGAGTTGAGCCGACATAGCCTCCATGAGAAGCTTGTTCTTCCTAACGAGTGCAGCTTCTTCTTCAGACTCGGATCCCATGCTTCCTGCACAAAGGTAAACAAAATAACAAGTAAAAGAGTTCAAGGTAACGAGGTAAGAAAAAAGGAAAAAGGATAAAACAATCTAAAGCTTCTTCTGCAAGACAAAAGCAAAAATGATAATCGGCTACAAGCAAAAACGAGATTAGGGTTTGCGGATTCAAGTAAAAAGGAAATTCTTTAAGTTTCGTTTAAACTTTTCTAAGCTTGTCTAGCACCCTAAGCAACCTTAATCTACTCGTATTCAAGATGATTAACAAGTTAAACAGATGAAACAAAGTGATCTAAAAGGAAAAAGACAACTTGTGCGGCTAGGGTTTAACAACTAGGGTTTCCGCAAGCAAAAAAGGAAAATCTCTTAAACCTTGTCTAATCTCTCTGAATTTCGAGCAGCCCTAAACAGATTAGATCTACTGCTTATTCAAGATGATAGAGATGAAACACGGATGAAACAAAAACAATAAGAGAGAAAACGAGCACTTCCCAACCAAAGTTGCTCTGATACCACTTGATGCGTCCCTAGGATGCTCTTTGGTTGATGGGAATGGATAGATCCTTGCAAGAACGAATCAGAGACTCAAGTTCTTCAAGGCGTGTGGATTGAATGGTGACACAAGAGGGATGGATGATCTCTTGATACTCCTAGGTGAACAAACCGGATATGACACACCAATTTAGACACCCTTAGGTCTCTGGATATTACACACCAGAACTCGACACACTTTCTAGAGAGAGAGCCGTCAAGGAGAAAAGAACACTCGTTGATAAAAAGTTGGATGAGTTACAATAGGGTTTAGGGACCCTTTAAATAAAAGAAACCGAGAACAAGCTCTCTAGGGTTTCGGAAATAAGCAAAATGGAAACTATGGTTTAACTTTAACATATGCTTAAAATTAACATAAAAATGTAAACTTCTTTTAGACTTGGACCGAGATAGGGCCTAAGTGATGTGAAGACAAGTTGTGGCCTCGTTAAAAACCTTCCTCCGGAAAACCTCGTGGGACAAAACCAAAAGCAAGGAAAAGAGCACGCACCCCATGTCTTGCCTAGACACTAACTCAGCTTGATGTAGAGATGGCTTGAATTGTGATCAAGACACCTCGGATCAGACCTTGTCCAAGACTTTCTTGTTGTGGATGTGAAGTGAGTAATCCAACAACATTCTCTTTAAGCTTCTTGACTGTGGAACGAGTCATGGGACCTTCAGGAATGGCTAGAGCATCATCACCAGGCTGCTGGTGCAATGTGGCTTCATGTGGCTCATCTAGACTCTCCTTGTTCTCCTTAGTGATCCGGTCCATGATCACATCATCAGCCTAGTTCATCACAAGAGGAATATGAACATAGAAATGCTGAGGTTCCTCCTCTTGATCATGAAGGGGGGAATCAAACTGAACCACAACAAGAAAGTTCAGTCTCTCATGACCAAGAAGAGCAACAAGAAGAGGAAGTGGTGAGTGGAGATTAATCTGCGGATGATGAGACTACACCAACTGAAGAAAATGTCCATCCATTGAGAAGAAGCACCAGGGTTAGACACCCTCCATCAAATTGGGTCAATACCAGAGTCTACTTCAACTCACAAGCAGTAGCTCATCCCACCAGAGGTGTGTGTTCTCTAGCTCAATACCCACAAGAACATGTTGTGTTTATTGGCACACTGGACCAGGGATACATACCTAAAACTTATGAAGAAGCTTTGGAGCATAAGGTGTGGAGAGACTCAGTGGGAAATGAAACCAATGCCATGATCACCAATGACACTTGGTATGAAGCTGAACTTCCAAAAGGGAAGAAGGCAGTAACCAGCATGTGGATTTCCACCATCAAATACAATGCAGATGGTACTGTGGAGAGGTGCAAAACTAGATTGGTTGCAAGAGGATTTACCCAAACCTATGGAGAAGATTACCTTGACACCTTTGCACCAGTGGCAAAACTTCATACCATACGGATCATCTTATCTTTGGCAGTAAACTTGGAATGGGATCTATGGCAAATGGATGTGAAGAATGCTTTCTTGCAAGGAGAACTTGAGGATGAAGTCTACATGAAGCCTCCTCCAGGCCTAGAACACCTAGTCAAACCAGGAAATGTCCTTAGACTCAAGAAGGCTATCTATGGGTTGAAGCAATCACCAAGGGCTTGGTACCACAAGCTCAGTACCACACTCAATGGACGAGGGTTTGTGAAATCAGAAGCTGACCATACTCTCTTCACTCTCACCAGCTCACAAGGCATTGTGGTAATCCTTATATATGTGGATGATATCATCATCACTGGAAGTGATAAAGAAGGTATTCTCTCAACTAAAGTCTTTCTGAAATCATCATTTGATATCAAAGACTTGGGTGAGTTAAAGTACTTCCTTGGGATTGAGATATGCCGATCTAAAGAGGGGCTGTTTCTGTCTCAAAGGAAGTACACACTTGATTTGTTGAGTGAGGTAGGTGACTTAGGTGGAAGAGCAGCCAAGACTCCACTAGAAGATGGGTACAAAGTCTTACGTGAGGGGGAGATAGAGAACAAGCCATATGAAGATGTCAAGAGATATAGGAGGATGGTTGGAAATTTCATCTATCTTACCATCACAAGGCCAGACGTGTGTTTTGCAGTGAATCAAGTCAGCCAACATATGCAAGCACCAAAGATACACCATTGTAACATGGTGGAGAGGATCTTGAGATACCTAAGAGAGGCACCAGGACAAGGAGTTTGGTTAGGCTGCAACCAGAGTACTGAGATTGTTGGATATTGTGATGCAGATTGGGCTGGAGATAGAGTGGACAGGCTGTCAAGAGCTGGAAGGATCAGCATCTTGTCAAAGATGCTGATTCCATTTGCTTGGCCGGAAAGCCTTCTTTTGAATTAGGCGCGCCCTTGGACGAACCACAGCCACTCCTTTTATCCCTTTGCTTTCTGAAAAACCTTGTAGCTTTCTCTATATATTGTAACCCCTTGAGGATGAATAAAGCATACAGTTCTCTCTAAGTTTTCGAGTCTCAAGATGTTCTTCATAGTCTCTCATAATCTCTCTTCTCGTTAAGTCTAGATCAAGTAAATTTCTTTCTAAATCTGTTCTTAGTCTCTTTCTGGTTACATTTCTACTAAGATATGAAAAGATCTTAATAGGTTAATCCCAAGACTTTCCAATATTATCCTTAGGTTGGCTGCCTTATCAGAAGCCAAATCCTTAAGATCTGCTTGGTTCTTCTCCTCATAGAACCCTCTTTCCCCTACAAACTTCACATCCCTTGACACTACCACCCTCCTAGTGGCCGGATCATAACACTTGTACCCCTTCTGAGTTGCTGAGTACCCAATAAACATCCCTTTTGTGCTTTTGGCTTCCAACTTGTTCCTTAGTGTTGGAATTCATGAGTGTTTGTCTCATGTCAAGAGAGTATTCAGTTAACTTGTAAATGAATCCTCTTCAACCATATTGACATGAGGAACATAGTGGTTTAGTCTCGGAATTGTCTTGGTAAAGGGCCAAGGTAATGTTCTAAGTAACACCAAACATGAACATGGTTCATGGGGACTGCCCATGAACGGTTCTGATATGATCCGAATGGATTTGGTGGATTCCAAGTATGGGAATCTCTTAGTGGTGATTTATCATAAATTATCATGAATTTTAATTAGTTTTTGGAGCAGGTTTGAAGGTTGTCATTTTTGGGCCAGAGATTCATTCTAAGAACCGACACAAGCACTGAGCTGGTGTGGTCAATCAAGTAAGGCCGTGTGTTATCTGATCTTGGCAAAGATGGACGACCTGATCCATAGATGATGGATCAAGGTGTCTGATCTGATTGATCAAAGGATGCATCGGTTGTAAGAGCAAGACTGATTGGGTTCAATGGGACATGGTTCCATGGCCGGTTAGGTATGTGTGAAGACTCATCAGGTCTGAGTCATGTGGGGTGGTTGGTTGATTGAATTAGGATCTGATGAGTATTGTTAGTCCATGAGAGGGACTTGGTATCATATTCTACAAAGCATAAGGATGATGCATGAGCTGAGAAGAGCCAGATGCATGTCATTTACCACTGAAGACTTCCCAAAGGTTACTTGGTCAGTGGGGATGGTTGGTTGAATGACTAAGTACCCAAGGGGAGATGTTTATGCAGGTATAAGAGAGTTGGACGAGTTGTCAGGGAGCTGGGCTCAGCTATCTTGTAGCTCGATCAGCTGGGAGAGAGTAGATGGAACCTCAAGTAAAGTGGTGCAGCTTAGCTAGTTGGATGAGCTAGCTAAACAAGCTGAGGCAGCTGGCCTTAGCTTGGTTCTAGCTAGCTAAGGAGAGTCGGCTTGAGGAGCTGGATGAGCTAGCTAAGTCAGCTAAGAGGATGAGCTAACCAAATTAGCTGGACCAATGAGCTAACAAGCTCCGTGGATGTGGCCAAGGTATGAGTTAGCAAATACTTGGATAAAGTAGTATCTTGCTAGGATGCTGGTAGAACGGTTTAGGGGAATGGAACCTCAGAATTGTATGACTTGTACGATGTAAGGATCGATCAATAAGCTGTAAGGTAGTTAAGTGAACTAACCAAGGCGTAGACGATTAGATTGGACAAGTGTTAGATTGGTTTTAGACCAATGGTTAACATATTTTAATCCGTTGCGTATGAATTGAAATGATCTAAGCTAGGGAAAGACTAAGATTGTCTTAAGCTAAGATCTAAGATAGCCCTCACCTATGGGTGATAATATAGATAAAGGACGAAAAATTAGAGGTTCGGTCCGGAAGAGGATCGAGCGACGTGAGGCGTCGACCGCGGGCCGAGAGGCCGGATCGGGTCTTACACCTCTCCCTTGATAATTTTTGTAGTACATGAGGCCATTAAGTAGCCATACAATAATAAAATAAAATAAACATAAAGGAGAGACAGATGTGACAGCTGGATAATAGATCTGGATAATAGAGTGATGGCTCTCTCCAACAGCTCTTTTTGCAGCAGATCTGGATTTGAATTCAAACTGCTTACAAGTCCTCATCGAGTCTTCTTCAAGTCCTCGTCGAGTCTTCTTACTGTTGAACCGAATAAGAGATGGAGTTATGATCTATAAAGAAGTCTGGAAAAGACTTGTGAAATGGAGAGGAAGGAGTTTGGAGGTGTTCGTACAGGTCTGTACAAATCCATACAAGTGAGGCTGTACAAGGCCGTACAACCATGGTCGACCAAAAGTAAGTTTGCGTCGACCAAAGTTACTCCGGGTAAAACCTTAGAAGTTACCTCCGCATAGATAAGCTTCTTTCTTTCCTTCCGTGTGTCCAAATGCACTGAACCTTGAGGATAAGGGTCACTCCGCGTCTGGACAGGCTGGCCTAAAGCATCTGGTCAAGATGCCAAAGGAATCAAGGGTGTAGAGCTTATGGACAAAGTATTTTGAATTAGGCGCGCCTAAGACCCTTGACTCCACATGCTTAGGTTGAAACCTTATCTTGTATCCGTTAAGCACAGCCATAACCTTCTCTATATATTTGTAACTCCTCTCATTAATCAATCAAGCAATATATTCGAGTTTCTCTTATTCTCTCTAAGTGTTCTTCATGTACTTCATACTAGAAATGGTTTCTTAGTAAAGTCTCAAACTTTTAGTCTCTATATCTCTTCTAGTCTTTCTTAGACTTGTTTCTATCCGTTTATACTCAGATTCTACTCAGTCTTTCATGGTATCAGAGCCAGGTTCTCGTGAATCTGGGTTTTGATTTCATCTCTCACGAAGAACACTCAAGAACACCTTTTTCATTCCGTGAAGCTTCAAGATGGAGGGTACTAAGACAATCATGATACCGATGTTACTAAAGGGGGGAAACTATCTCCTATGGTCTCGTGTGGTGAAGACAGTAGTGGGGAGTAAGGGTTTGTGGAACCACATCCTTGAGGGTGAGGCTCCAAAGCTCATTACTCATGAAGGCGACAAGGAGATTGTCGTGTGTGATGAAGTGAAGTGAATCCAAGAAGACAACTTGGTGATGTCCATCCTTCAAATCTCTCTAGATCCGTTGATCTTAGAGGCTTGTAGCTAATATGAGAAGGCAAAGGACTTGTTGGACACCCTTCAGAAGGTGTATGGGAACATCTCAAACCTCACTCGAGTTTTTGAGATCAAACGAGCCATCAAGAGCCTAGCTCAAGAAGACATGGACTTTACAAAGCATCTTGGAAAGTTTAGAGCTTTGTGGTCTGAGCTAGAGATGTTGAGGCCGAGTACAACCAATCCAGATGAGCTTAATGAGAGGAGGGAGCAAGATAAATTCTTTGGCTTGCTTCTCACTCTCAACTCTAGCTAAAAAATCTGGTGAAACACACCTTGCGAGCTGAGAAGCTACCCACCATAGAGGAAGTCTGCGCACAGATCCAAAAGGAGAAAGGATCTTTGGGGCTGTTTGGAGGAAAGGGGGCGCTTACCTTAGCTAACCAAGCAGAGGTGCCTCAAGCCAACAAGGTGAACCGGTTTGAAGAAAGGAGATTCAACGGCAACTGTGATCATTGCAATAGACAAGGCCACAAGAAGCACCAGTGCTGGATCCTTCATCCTCACCTGAAGCCAACCAAGTTCATGAAGGACATGGATGTAAGCGCGAATGTAAGCTATGGAGGGGGTGATCAGAATGGAGCAGGGGGATCCAGGCCATCCAACCGAGCACAGGAGGCTGAAAGTGGAGAGAACAAATCCCTGGTGACCTACATAGCTCAAACCAACCGTCCAAATGAGCATGAGATCATCCGCCGATCAGAAATGGATGCTCTCATTAAGATGCTCAAAGACAATGGTAACACTCTTGGTAACCTCAAGGGGTATTCTTTTGGTGCATCTAAGATTGCTAGTTCTCATGATCAAACTGATGCTTATACCCATTCTAGGATTGCTGGTTTATCTCATAGTGCTTGTAGCATGTCTAAGCCCTTGATAGTTGATTCAGGTGCATCTCATCATATGATTAGCGACACTAGTCTGATTAGAGATATGGAACCTGCGCATGGACATGTTATGGTTGCTAATGGTGATAGGATCCCAATAAGAGGTGTAGGCAAGCTAAAACTGTTTGATAGGGAATCTAGATGCTTCTATATGCCTGAGTTTACATCAAATTTGTTATCCGTTAAGAAATGTACTAATGACTTGCAATGCAATGTGATCTTTAGCCCAAATGATGTGAAGTTTCAGGATATTGAGAGCAGTCGTTTGATTGGGAAAGGAGTCACAAAAGGAGACCTTTACATGCTTGAGGAGCTTACTTCTTTACCTGATCATAGTTGTTCTTTTACTTCTGTTTCTGCTTCTTGTTTGAATAAGAATGCTTTGTGGCATGCTAGACTAGGACATCCTCATGTTAGAGCTTTAAGCTTAATGGTTCCAGGTGTTGTGTTTGAGAATAATGATTGTGAAGCTTGTATCTTAGGCAAGCATTGTAAAAATGTGTTTCAAAAGTCTTCTATTATCTATGATCACTCCTTTGATTAATTCACTCGGATGTTTGGACTGCACCTTGCTTGTCTAGAGAAAACCATAAGTATTTTGTCACATTCATATATGAGAAGTCTAAATACACCTGGATAACCTTGATTCCATCCAAGGATAGCGTGCTTGATGCATTTAGAAATTTTCAAACATATGTGACTAACCATTTCAATGCTAAGCTGAAATATTTTAGATCATATAATGGTGGGGAGTATACGAGTCAAGCCTTCAAGGAACACCTATCCCAGCATGGTATTCTTCACCAAACGAGCTGTCCTTACACTCCACAACAGAATGGAGTTGCTGAGAGGAAGAACCGGCACCTTATGGCAGTTGCTAGGTCCATGATGTTCCAAACTAATGTGCCAAAGAGGTTTTGGAGTGATGTTGTGGCTAATGCTTGTTACCTGATCAACCAAACTCCAACGAGGATCCTAGACAACCAGTCTCCATTTGAGGTCTTAAACAAGCATAGACCAACCCTGGATCATCTTCGGATCTTTGGTTGCCTATGTTTTGTTCTTAGACCAGGAGAGTTGAGAAACAAATTGGATGCAAAGAGCACTAAAGGGATGTTCATAGGGTACTCGCCAACTCAGAAAGGGTATAAATGTTATGATCCTATAGCCAGAAGAGTGTTGGTATCAAGGGACATGAAGTTCATTGAGGAAAGAGGGTATTATGAGAAAAAGAACCAAGCAGATCTTAAAGACTTGGCTTCTGATAAGGCAGCCAACCTAAGGATCATATTGGAAAGCCTTGGGATTAAATTATCCAAGGATCCAAAGAGTGGAGAAGGACAACAACAAGAAGGTCTTACCACTGCTGATGGTAATGGTCATGAACCCCACCTAGCCCATGAGGGGGAGAATGAACCTGATATGGAGGGGCATCATGATGAAGAATCAGGTTCTACACATGATCAAGGTGTGGATCAAGATGATGGAGAAGTTGGAAATGGGAGCCAAGAAGAAGGAGAGGTCGAGGAGGCTCAACCGGAAGAGGCTCAACCCTTGAGAAGGAGTACAAGGGTAAGGAATCCTCCATCCAACTAGATCAACAACCGGGTATATTACAATGCACAAGCAGTTGTACATCCTGCTCAAGCTGTTTGCACTCTTACTCATTACCCGGAAGAGCATAGTGCCTTTATGATCAGTTTGGATGAGAGCCAGATACCAAGATCCTATGAAGAAGCTATGCAAGACAAAGAGTGGAAGGAATCATTTGGAGCTGAAGCAGATGCAATGATCAAGAATGATACTTGGTATGAGAGCAAACTTCCAAAAGGAAAGAAGGCTGTGACCAGTAGATGAATATTCACTATCAAGTATCTTGCAAACGGGAAGATTGATAAGAAGAAAACAAGACTTGTGGCAAGGGGTTTCACTCAAACATATGGAGAGGACTACATTGACACCTTTGCCCTAGTTGCCAAGCTTCATACTATCCGGATAGTACTCTCCCTTGCAGTAAACTTAGAATGGGGTCTTTGGCAAATGGATGTGAAAAATGCCTTCCTCCAAGGAGAACTTAAAGATGAAGTGTACATGCTTCCACCTCCTGGCCTTGAGCATTTGGTTAAGGATGGAAACGTGTTGAGGCTGAAGAAGGCTATATATGGACTGAAGCAGTCTCCTAAAGCCTGGTACATCAATCTGAGCACTACTCTCAATGGGAAAGGCTTCAAGAAGTCAGAGCTCGACCACACCCTCTTCACCTTGACCACTTCATCAGGTATTGTAGTCCTTCTTGTTTATGTTGATGATATCATCATCAAAAGAAGTGACAAGGTTGAGATTCAATCCACCAAGGACTTTCTAAAGTCGGTTTTTGAGATTAAAGACTTGGGAGACATGAAATACTTCCTTGGGATTGAGATATGTAGATCCAAGGAAGGTTTGTTCCTTACCCAAAGAAAATATACACTTGATCTTTTGAAAGATTCATGTAGACTTGGAGGGAAGAGTGTGAAGACTCCCTTAGAAGATGGGTATAAGATTCCACGTGAGGGAGAGATTGAAGAGAACCAACCATTTGAAGATGCCAAGCCTTACAGAAAGCTTGTTGGTAAGTTGATCTACTTGACTATTACACGTCTTGATATATGCTTTGCTGTGAACCAGGTAAGTCAACATATGCAAGGACCAAAGGAGCACCATTGGAGCATGGTTAACCGGATCCTGATGTACCTGAATGGCTCACCTGACCAAGGAGTGTGGATGGGATGCAACAAAAGCACTGAGGTGTTAGGATACTGTGATGCGGATTGGGCTGGAGATCAAGCAGATAAAAAGTCTACAACAGGCTATTGCACTTTCATTGGTGGGAACTTGGTTACTTGGAAGAGCAAGAAGTAGAAAGTGGTGTCATGCTCAAGTGCTGAGGCTGAGTATAGGGCCATGTTGAAGCTGACTAATGAGTTAGTTTGGATCAAGGGGATACTAAAGCATTTGGAGATTGAGCAAGCCGCACCAATGACCATGCATTGTGACAACCAAGCAGCAATATACATTGCCTCAAACTAGGTGTTCCATGAGAGAACCAAGCATATTGAAGTCGACTGCCATAAGGTAAGACAGATGATAGTCCAAGGAGTGATCTTACCTTGTTATACACGGAGTGAAGATCAGTTGGCTGATGTGTTTAATAAGGCTCCGAGGCAGAAGACACTTGAGTCCATCCATCAGAGGTTGGGACTCCTTGATCTTACTAGGTGCAACTAATCCCCTATCATGAGGTCTTTACTCTTTTTCTTGCTGAGGTTTTATCCCTAAGGAGGGTTTTCCTTGGCAAGGTTTTTAATGAGGAAGATCTCATGACATTCCAAGCTTGACTTGTTTCACATGGTCAAGCTTGAGGGGGAGTGTTGAACCGAATAAGAGATGGAGTTATGATCTATAAAGAAGGCTGGAAAAGACTTGTGAAATGGAGAAGAAGGAGTTTGGCGGTGTCCGTACAGGTCCGTACAAATCCATAAAAGTGAGGCTGTACAAGGACGTAAAACCATGGTCGACCAAAAGTAACTTTGGGTCGACCAAAGTTACTCCGGGTAAAACCTCAGAAGTTACCTCCGCATAGATAAGCTTCCTTCCTTCCTTCCGTGTGTCCAAGTGCACTGAACCTTGAGGATAAGGGTTACTCCGCGTCTGGACAGGCTGGCCTAAAGCATCTGGTCAAGATACCAAAGGAATCAAGCGTGTAGAGCTTCTGGACCAAGTATTTTGAATTAGGCGCGCCTAAGACCCTTGACTCCACATGCTTAGGTTGAAACCTTATCTTGTATCCGTTAAGCACAGCCATAACCTTCTCTATATATTTTCAACTCCTCCCATTAATCAATCAAGCAATATATTCGAGTTTCTCTTATTCTCTCTAAGTGTTCTTCATGTTCTTCATACTCGAAATGGTTTCTTAGTAAAGTCTCAACCTTTTAGTCTCCAAATCTCTTCTAGTCTCTCTTAAACTTGTTTCTATCCGTTTATACTCAGATTCTACTCAGTCTTTCACTTACAAGTCCTCATCGAGTCTTCTTACAAGTCCTCATCGAGTCTTCTTCAAGTCCTCATCGAGTCTTCTTAAAGTCCTCATCAAGTCTTCTTCAAGTCGTCATCGAGTCTTCTTCATCCTTTATTTATTCATTTCAATATTCATTCCAATAATAATCTCATTCTCAGGTCAAGATTGAGGAGGGGTGTTAATGAGAAGCCAATGACCTATTGTTGAAGCTGAAGCAAAGGAAACAAGTGGAGTTGACCAGGGATATTCTGGTTGAGCAACGAGAAGCAGTTCACTGACTCTTTGCAAATTCTCCCTATCAAGTCAGTTCTACAAGTCACTTTGCAAGGCCATTCTGAAGAAGGATGAAGTGAGGGATTCAAGTGCAAGCCAGGAGGGCAGACACTCCGCATTATTATCCCAAAGACATGTTCCCTTGATCTCAACCCATGAAGAAGGCAAGAAGTCAGAAACAAGGGGGAGACAAGCTGTGAAATAAGAAGAAGGTTACAATGGAACCAGTTGAGTGTGAATCAGGAAAGGAATGGCCCCTTCCTGGCTAATAAAGTTGTCTAAACCTAGGCTGGATTTCTTGTACTCTTTTCCCTATAATTAGGTTTTTAATGAGGCAACTAATCTCAGTTCCAAGCTTGCCCAAGGATTCCTATGGTCAAGCTTGAGGGGGAGTGTTGGAATAATGAAAGAAAGAGAAGAAGAAGAAAGCTCGATTAAGGTTCAAACCGGGCCAGAAAAGTAAGAAGATTTGAAGCTATCTACAGTTCATCGAAAACCTAGCCAGACTTGACTTGCAAGGTAAGGAGTGAGTGGGGAAGACCTTGTGGACGTGGTTGAAGTTATAGAAGTAAAGGAAATTCAGTTTGAATGCAATTGGAACAATCTGGGTTGATTTAAGCAAGATGAAGTGACATGGGGTGCATAAGGAGTTGTGTAGACATGTCACTGTCACCAAGGATGGCTGTGCCTCTCTTCCTGTCCATTTCACCTCCTCTGGACATGCCAGTCTGTCTACAACGGCCTGCTCTACACCAGTCTGTCAAGCCAGTTCTGAACCATCTTTCCATACAATATTATTAGTTTAGTTTACCTCTTATATTGTTAGTTTAATGTGTTTGTAGTTTTGTGAGTTGTTTGTGTCTTGGCTATAAAGCCCCCACATGTAACCCACGAAATCTCTAAGGAGAAATGAACCAACTCCTTCACTTATTCTCTGGTTCACACACTGTCAAAGACTCTTCTCTCTCTGGTCCACACGGCCTCATACTCTCCAAACTCTCATAATCTCTCAATCTCACTCACAAAACAGTCTCTTAGCCAAAACTGATTCTCTTTCACCCAAACTCTTCATTCTCTGAATACACTCGTCTAAACACTTCATTCTCACCATGTTATCATAATTTTCTCTTTATTCTCACAGTCCCTTGATCCATATGAGTTCACTGGTGAGTTTCCTCATAGATCGGTATTCTGCCTCAGCACTTGAACAAGAGACCACTTTCTGCTTCTTGCTCTTCCATGTAACCAGATTTCCTCTGTTGAAGGTGCAATAACCAGTTGTTGATCTCCTATCAACTCTGTCTCCAGCCCAATCAGCATCACAATATCCTACCACCTCAGTGCTCTTATGGCAAGCCATCCATGTGAGAGAGAGAAATGGTGAGAATGAAATGGAGAATGATTTTGGTGAAGAGAATCAGCTTCTGGTTTAGTTTGGACCATAAAGACTTAGAATCAAAGAGAGAGTATTTTTGAGAGTCTAAGTGAGAATGATGGGATTATGGAGAGTGTTTGTGATCTTCTGGTTTAGTATGAACCAGAGACCATGAAGAATGGACGAAATTATGAGTGAGAGTATTTGAGAGTTTGTGAGAATAATAGATTAAGAGAATAAAGCAACCAGAGATTTGTTGAAGGAAAGAGTTAACTTACCACTTCAAAGAGTATGAGAGATTATGGAAAGTTTCTGAGTATGAGAGAGTATGAGACTTAGAGAGAATATGAGAGTGTATGAACCAGAGAGAATAAGGAAGGAGGAGGCTCAATTCTCCTTAGACATTTCGTGTATTACATGTGGGGGCTTTATTGCCAAGTTACAAGACACTCACATGACATACAAACACATTAAACTACTAATAAAACATGAAAAACTTAAATAACTAGTTTTGAATGGCCTTGCAAACTCACTTTTAGAACTGACTTGGTAGGGGGGCTTTGCGAAGAGTCAGCTGCCATCTTTTCAGTGAACTGCCTTCTCCTTGCACAGCCAAGAATATCCCTGGTCAACTCCACTTGTTTCCTTTGCTTCAGCTTCAACAATGGGTCATTGGCTTCTCATTTAACACCCTTCCTCAAGCTTGACCTGAGAGTGAGAGTATATGGTCAAGCTTGAAGCTGAGAGCCAAAGACAACCACCACCTTGAGACTACAGCCCTCTTGGCTTGAATTGTAGCCTTTATCTCTTGAGGAACCTCCTGTTCACCCTCTTGGCTTCAGGTAAGACCTCTTGGGCAATCTCTCCACGTACCAGTCTTCCTCTCTACCATCTTGGGAGTTAGTGAACACAATCAGTGTCCAAAGTGTTGTTGGGTAGTGGGCAATCTCTCCATGGTCAGAAATGTTCATCTTCTGTAGGCTCTGAACACATGGGCTTTTTCTCTTTATTTTAAGGAGGCACATCTTATCAAGAACCTGAGATGGTTTCTTGAACCTCCACCCCATGAGGGCTTAGTTAAACTAAAGTGGTTTGAGGTGTGGATTGAATATCCAACACCTCTTCTTGATGATTCTCTCCTTCTGGTCAAGGAGACACGTCCAACATCTCTTGTCTTCTTGTTGTTCATGGGTTTTGGGAACCAGAGAGTGAGCTTCAGCTTTGTTGGATAGAGTATAGTTTGAACAGCCTAGCTTCGAAGCCTTTTTAATGACCTTGCTCCAAGAATGGTTTCTCCCATGGATTTTCTTCAGCATTTTGAACCAGAGGAGGTGGTCTTGTTTCTTCTTTGGACCCCTTGCAGTCTCTGGAGTCGCCATTTCTTTTGTGTTCTCCATCTTGAAGAGTTTTGTGTTGAAATGAAGAAGATAATAACCAGAGGAAAAGAGTTAGTTCATGATCAAAGGAGAGTTCATCTAGAGAAGCCAATTTGGTTGTGTTCGTACAGACTTGCTTCACAAGCTACCATCTTGACCTAACTTACCTTGCAAGGCAAGAAAGGAGTTTGGGAGAGTGAATATGGATGTTGGGAACCTCTGATAAGTCAAGGAACCTGTTTGAATTTAAATAAGAGAGGCTGGTTTAAATTAGACAAGAAGAAGTCACATGGGTTGCTTTGGAGAAGCAACTGGACCTGTCACTTTCACTCAAGGCTGTGCCAACCTCTCTCATGTCCCTTTCTCCTCATCTGGTTGTGCCTCCCCTTGTCCATATCCTCCTGGCCTCTTCCATTTCTCCATTATATTAGTTGTTTAGTCTTTTCTGATTTAGTAATTGTTTATTGTAAGTAATTGTCTATTTAAAGACCTTCACCCTCTCTTGTAACACTTACCAGAATCAATAGACAAGTTTCTCTCTCTAATTTCTTGTGATCTCTCTACTTGCCTGTGTCTAAACAATATTCACAATGTAAGGAGTTAAGTATTATGGTTTAGAGGCTACCTTAGCTCTTTCTCTCTTAAGGCAGCTTAATACTTGTCAAACTCACTCTAAACTATTCTTTGTATATTGTCGTAAACTCTAGCTTACTGATTGTAAATCCCATTCATCTAAGTACACAAACTCTAAGTGTTGTTTTACTTCTCAACGATAGATTCATGCTAGAGATTTTCTGCTTCACATAACCATTTTACTGTCTAGGATTCTTTGTTATATAGAAAGCTGTGTATGAGGATTCAACCACAAGTTGGTTGTCTCTGATCTTGAAAGGTGAGTTCCTGTTGTATGGTTGAAGGGGATTCAGTCACAAGTTGAATGAATCACACCTTACATGATACAAACCCTCATGAATTCAAACATGGTATCAGAGCTTTGTTGCTCTTCTTAGGGATTAAACTCACCTCTTTTTATCTATGTTTTGTTTAAATAAATCATTTCTCTCCCACTCTGAAATTTTGTTAGCTTGGTCAGTACTTGTTAGTATCTTGAATCAAGCTTGAGGAAGAGAAAATATTTCAAAAATGCTTCACCATTATCCTTTATCCATTGGGTAATAGCTTTCTCTTAAGGGTGTTAAACCTGAAGAGAGAAATGGACCACTAAAGGCCATGTGCAAAGTTAGGGCCAAAACCTTTTAAAAGTATGATCAAGGACTAAAGAGGGTCCAGAGGCTTATGCTGAGTAATAACAAGGTTCAAGAAGGGCTTATGATCAAGAAGGAAGTGTTTGGGAAGATTTGGGAGCCATTGGGCGAAAGTGCAAAAATAGGGTCGACCGTACGGACAGTCGTACGTCCTGTACGGCCTTGTAAAAACATGGTCGACAGAAAAAACACTTCCTGGTTTGACTTTTGGGTGAGTTTGGGCGATGTGCAAAATCCGGGTTGAGGTGTACGGACGGGTGGTCCGTACACAGTCCGTACGGTCGAGCGGTGGAGCTGTTTTGGGTTTGTCTTCGGTTTGATCACTTTAAACCGAACCAATTCAAATCTCTTGTGACTGATTGAAGCTAAGGAGACAAGGAAACAGTTGGGTCGAGATGGATAAGAGGAATATGCTATAGAGATGCTTATCCAAAAGAAGGAATGAACTTGGACTGATCATTGGCAAGGTTCATGTGCATTGCTGGCCTATTCCTGGCCAAGCTTTCCTAGGTGTGCCCAGGCTTTCTACAGCCTGTATAAAGACCATCTGAATTAATCTAAACCGTCCGTTACCTCAGGCTTTATCAGCCCTTAGATATAGGCTAATGTTTGCTTCTTGTATTGCCTATTAAGGACTCATTATCGATTGTAAACATTTCAAGTGAGAGAGTGGGGTTCCCCTCCTCCTTCCTATTCTTTTCTGGGTTCTAAATCTCTGTTCTTAAGTCTCTTAGTCTTTGTTCTTAGAAGTCTCACGAATCTCTTCAAGTCTCCCCATTCTATTAGTCTCATCCATAATCTTCTTCATCAAGTCTCTCTTTTCACTCTCTTTGAAACAATACCAGTCCAAACCAGTTGAGGTTGGATCTCCTCACACAACCCACGGCCTGAAATCTGATAAACTTTCATGGTATTAGAGCCAGTTTCATCAGAACCTGGTTCCCAGCATCCACAAGCTCAAGCTCTCTCCCATGTCATTTCTAAACTAATGAAGAAGATTCTGTCTAGCCGGTCGTTTAAACTCTTCAAGATGGAAAATTTATCATCCATGGCGTGCCCAGAAGCTATTCGCAGTTCATCCTCCTCTCTCATGTTCGTCCTGGAGAAAGAAGGCCAGTGGAAGCTTTTAAAGAAGGAAACTTTCAACTTGGATCTTGGTGTGGCAACTCAAACATGGAGAAAGTTGGTGTCTTTTGGCATGATGGAGTCAAGGGAAGATCACGCAAAGAAGGAGATGTTGGTTCCCAAATCAACAACCCAAAATATGTCCATTCACGAATCGATTAACCATGGAGGTTCAAGGAACCAGCCCAAGTTCCTTGATTGTAAGATAACTTCCCTCCCTTATATAAAGCTTGTGTCTTTTTGATATGGCCGTGTGTTGTGATGTGTGTTCTTGTGCTGGGGGTTTTATAAAGCTTGCCAGATACTGTCCCATGATGCTTGAAAGTCTTGTGTGGTGTTTGATTGTTAAAAGACCTTACCTTGTTCATTGCTTGAATGTGTATTAGGGATGCTAGATAGTGTATCTGCTCCAGTGATTGCATTAAAGACTGATTAGAACTTGTTAAGGTGTTTTGCATTCTTTTTCACTGGATTGTTACTGCCTTAAATTGATGCATCAAGATTCAAGTGAGATGCAGATTAAGGAGTTGTGTTTAAAAATCCTAAGTAGCTTGTCTTGTATCTGATTTGATCTTGCTTGTGCTTAGAGAGGTTGCTTAACAAGATTAAAACTTGATAATGTCTAGTTTAATCTGTTGCAAAGCTTGAGATTGGTGATCAAACTTGATGGTTAGTCAAGGATTGATCCCAATGCATATGTGGCCTAATCTATTCCGGAGTTTGAGTGTTGTATAGGGGCATAAGAAGTGTTCAGTGTCTAACCAAGCCAAGACAGAGAAGGTGTTTCCCATTGAGAAGCAATGGAGAGATTGCTTGTGTGTAGAGATGGTGGTGTTAAGACATTGTTGTGAAAGTGGTATGCTGCGATTTCAAGAGATACACAAGTAGGTGTGGTCATCACTTAAGTCCAGAGAAGACTGGTGACCAAAGTCACTGGAGTTAAAGAAATGGTGAACACGGTTTAGATTTCTCTTGAGCTTATTCCAAGAGTAGACCCAAATCTCAACCAAACTCGAGAAAGAAACTCAAGAGAGCTACCAGAAGTACCATCAAACTCTGTAGCCTGGTTTATTCCCACTATTGCAAGTCGAAGAAGAAGACCAACCAGGTCAGAATGAAGAGGTTGCATTGGTGATTCGTATGGGGGTTAAGCATCAAATCCAAAAGAGGATGGAGTTGCTCCTTGTTTAGACGAGTCATGAGGCTGCTGGTTAAGCAGTAATGACTAAGGAAGAGTGCATGAGGAGTTAAACATCAAGTCCAAAGAGGAGGGAGGTGTCCCTTTCTAACTGGGTCATGAAGCTACCTGTTAAGTAGTAATGACCAGAGAAGAGTTGGGTTAAACCCAACAAGAAACATTGGAGTGTGTCCATGGAGGTTATGGAATCAGCCCGGATTCTTTGGCTGTAAGCAAACCTCCTTTCCCTTAATAAGAGTTTACTTTGGTATGCATTGAGTGGTGTTTGTCCCAGGATCTCTTGGCTTGTTTATTGCATTGTTTTGTGATCTGATTGCTTTTGCCATAGCCTTTACATCATAGATTGTCTAAGCTCAAGCATTATTGCATTGATTGTCTATCCTGCATAGGCATCAGAGTGGTTGTTTAGTATTGTCTTGTGCATTGTCATTGCCATGAATGTGTTGTAGAACTGAGTAGAAAGTCTCTGCTACTTGCATCATGAGAATTGTTAGACTGTTTAACTTCATAAGCATCTAGGTAGTGATTCAATCCGTTCAGTGCTGCTTGGATGTTAATGACATAGTTAATCCATCAGAGATATCAAGTAAGATTTAGAAGTGTGCTAAACTAATTGATGCAAATTTAGAGATTCAGAGAGATTTTAATTGAAGAACATGATGAACAAACTGAAAAACAAGAGAGAGAAGAGAGGATTCGTGTAGGTAGAGAATAAAGAGAGAGGAAAGTGTTTTCCTTGCTTAGATTAGTTTCTGAGTACATGCCTATTAATAGGCAAACAAAACAAAAACAACTAATAAACAATTCAGACAAGTTGAGCAGAGAAAATATTAAACAATTGGGTCTGGAGCAGTCTGAAGAAGGGCAGGGGCTCGTCCAGCCATGTTAGAAAGTGACAGGTGAAGAATGGTCCCCCCTCTCTCCATTTGAATTTATTTGAACTCTTCTGCCCTTGGCCTTATGCTCCAACGTCTATTTGCCTTTGTCAACATCCTCCTTTGGTTCTGAATAGAGTAAGCTTCCTTCCTTTTCAATTTAAACCTTCCCTTGTCTTGCAAGCCACGTTAGGTCACTCCTTGACCTAACTGTACGGACAAATGGTTATTTCATACTTGATCATTCTGGATGATTCTCTTGCCTTGATATCTTCTTCTCTATTATTCATGTCTTCTTGTCAACATTTATTTCCAGATTATTTATTCTTCATGTCAACACTCCCCCTCAAGCTCGACCATAGGGACTGGTCAAGCTTGGAAGCCATGAAGCATTCCCTCATTAAAACCTTAGCTAGGTAAAACCACTTGGGAGAAAACCCAAGCTAAGGAAAAAAGTAGAACACTCCATGGAGGAGAGATCAGTGACATGTGAGGTCTATGAGTCCAAGCTTTGGATGAATGAACTCACAGACTTTCGTACTTGCAGCCTTGGTGAAAATATCAGCTAGCTGGTCTTCACTTCTTGTATAGCATGGTAGGATGATCCTCTGCTCCACAGCTTGTCTCACCTTATGACAATCAACCTCAATGTGTTTGGTTCTTTCAGGAAACACATTGTTGGATGCTATGTGTATTGCAGCTTGATTATCACAATGCATTGTGATTGGCAATGATGTCTCCACGCCCAAATCCTTGAGCAGGTTCCTGATCCAGATGAGCTCACTAGTGAGCTTCCTCATTGCTCTATATTCTGCTTCAGCACTTGAGCAAGATACCACCTTCTGCTTCTTGCTCTTCCAGGTTACCAAATTGCCTCCAATAAAGGTACAATAGCCTGTTGTTGACCTCCTGTCCACTCTATCTCCAGCCCAATCAGCATCACAATATCCCACTATCTCTGTGCTCTTGTTGCAACCCCTCCAAAATCCTTGACCTGGTACTTCTCTTAGACACCTTAGAATCCTTTCCACCATGTTCCAATGGTGAACCTTGGGAGCTTGCATATGCTGGCTAACTTGGTTTACTGCAAAGCACACATCTGGTCTGGTGATGGTGAGGTAGATCAGTTTCCCAACCATTCTCCTATAGTGCATAACATCTTCATAGGGCTTGTCTTCAATCTCCCCCTCACGCATCACCTTATAGCCCTCTTCTAGTGGAGTCTTAGCTGCTCTTCCACCTAGATTTCCTGCCTCATGTAACAGATCAAGTGTGTACTTCCTTTGGGATAGAAACAGTCCATCTTTTGATCGACATATCTCAATCCCTAGAAAGTACTTTAACTCACCCAAATCTTTGATATCAAATGAGGTTTTAAGAAAGGCTTTAGTTAAGAGAATACCTTCCTTATCACTACCAGTGATGATGATATCATCCACATATACAAGGATCACTAAAATCCCTTGTTGGCTGGTGAGAGTGAAGAGTGTGTGATCAGCTTCAGATTTTACAAAACCTCTTCCATTTAGGGTTGTGCTGAGCTTGTGATACCAGGCCCTTGGTGATTGCTTTAAGCCATAGATGGCTTTCTTCAATCTGAGAACATTTCCAGGCTTGACAAGATGTTCTAGACCAGGGGGTGGTCTCATGTAGACTTCATCTTCAAGTTCTCCTTGTAGGAAAGCATTTTTGACATCCATTTGCCATAGATCCCACTCCAAGTTAACTGCCAAAGATAGGATGATCCTTATGGTGTGTAGTTTGGCGACTGGTGCAAAAGTATCAAGGTAGTCTTCCCCATAGGTCTGAGTGAAGCCCCTTGCTACTAGTCTTGTTTTGCGCCTCTCCACTGTACCATCTGCATTGTACTTGATTGTGAAGATCCAACGACTTGTTACAGCTTTCTTGCCTTTGGGAAGCTCCACTTCATACCATGTATCATTGACAATCATTGCATTTGTTTCACTTCCAACTGATTCTCTCCACTCCTTATGCTCCATAGCTTCCTCATAAGACTTTGGAATGTATTCCTGGTCTAGTTCTCCAATGAAAACAACATGTTCCTGAGGATACTGAGCTAGGGAGCAAACAGCTTGGATAGGATGTGCTACTGCCTGAGAATTGAAGTACACCCTTGTGTTGATCCAGTTAGAAGCTGGTTGTTTGATTCTGGTACTCCTCCTTAGTGGTGGTTGTGCTTCCTCCTCATCATCTGAAGACTGAGTTTCATTTAACACTGAACCCTCTTGTTCTTGTTGCTCAGCTTGTTCATGAATTGTTGCTGAGGTATCCTGTTGTGGCTCAGCCAGATTGTCATTGCCCCCCTCATGATCAAGGTGAGGAACCCCAATCTCATCAATACTTGACTCAGTTTCAGTAGGTGGTGTTGGGTCCCTCCTGGTATCCTTTGGTTCAGTTTCCACCCTTGCTTCAGGCATACTGACCCCAAGACTTTCCATCACACGCCTAAGATTGCTTGCTCTATCAGAGGCTGATTGGGATAGGTTTTCTAACGCATCCCAACTCTTGTCATCATAATACCCTCTTGATTCTACAAACTTCACATCCCTAGACACCATGACTGTAACACCCCCAAACCGTCCTAGACGTATAGTCGACCCACCGGCCAACAATCAAACAAGAACATGACTGATAGACCAACCAATACCCAGGGTTAGAGATGAGCCAACCGGCCAGCCAACAATCAAACAAGAACATGACTGACCGTCCAACCCAACACCATGGTCCGGAAGCGCTACGTGACGGCTAGGGACAATCTGGTCAAAGTCATAGAACTTACTCCGCAACCTAGACTAGTTCATCCACTAACTCGTCCCGCTAAATCAAGGCATAAGGCTTTGCAACCCGTACCAAGAGTTAACGGTTCCGCTAGATCAAGGCCTAAGGCTTTTCAACCCGTACCAAGACCTAACGTTGTGTTAGACCGGACTAGTCAAATATCAGAGTACTCATGATGCGCATATAAAACAATTACTTTATTGATTCATGAAATATTCATACACTGAAATAATTCAAGACTGGGCCCGGCCTAATGCCAAATCGAGTCAAATGAAGGCAAATAAAAATACCATTTACAAAAGGCATGAAAATCTACTCCGGCGGTCCTAACGTCCAGCACCAAGCTATCCAATCATCCTTACTAAAGCTACCTGCAAAAAGGACAACGGAGTTGGGTGAGTAACCTAATGTTACTCAGTGAGCTGGCGGCCTCTACCCGCAACCTATAAACTAACCCAGACAACCCAAAATAACAATCAATATAGCCCTAGCATGCAATTGAAGCTAAAACTAAACAAGCAAACACAATTAACTATCTAATCAAACCGTTACTAAGTTAGATTTGGCCACCTGCCTTGATCTAACTTTAAGTAACGGGAACCTGCATGAAAACAAGTCAAAAAGCAATCCCTAGTTAACCATATATACGCCTGAGTTCAGTACTCATGTAGTGTTAGACACTTAGACTATACAAGTATCACTAACCGGTCGACCAACAATCAAACAAGAACATGATCGACCAATCAATGATACCACATAGCTTTCAATATCCACCACCCTTCATGAGCAATCACCCAAACAATATAATAGCCAACTTTGGGTCTACACTAACCAAAGAGACACCAATCCTAATCCGGTACCTACCCCGGAATTAGATCTCAGTGTTAGAAACCTGCAAGGAAATCAAACACCAATAACAATAATAATATACTAACTAACTACGACTCTATCTAACTCGTAACACCGTATATCGGTGTTACACTTACTCTAGGGTTCCATAACCCTTTACTAAACACGACACTCTAACCTGGGCCCTGGTGACTTCGTGTTCCTCTCAATCGGCAATATCCTATCTCCCTACCACAAAGGCCAGAAGAAGGAACTTTCAACCGACCGCGGCCCACAGTCCATCGGGTAACCGCGTGACAGCCCACAGTCCATCGGGTCACTGCCACGTTACACCGTCGTGTATCACTCAGCCCTAGGCCATGACCCCGTCTCTCTGAGTCTTCCCGATCCAGCGAATAAGGGGTTTCCTTGAACCCGCTGAATACGAGGTCGAGGAAACACTAATCACCCCTAAACATGCCTAGCATGGGCGGGTTACACACATGCTGTCGGCACACACTCAACACAAAGAAAAACAAGAACCTAACCTAAGGCTAAAGTTCCAGATCCTAACTAGACTCGACTCTATAACACTAACCAATAGTACCAGTAGTCCGGCCTATATGGCCTAAGACCCTTAGTACTAGCATATAATAAACTAAACAACAATATCATAACTAAACAACTAAACCAGTTAGTCACTCCCTTACCAAGAGCTGACTAACCTCAATCAACAAGATTAATTAAACAAGCAAGCATTTAAATAATCTAACAAGCAATCAATTCAATCAAACCGTTACCCAGATAGTTCGGCCTCCTACTATGAAACTATCTTTAAAGATAACGGGAACCTGCACTCAACTAAATCAACACACAAGAATAGCAAACATGATGCATCCTAGTCCTAGTCCTAGTCAGGTTATTAACTCAGTCTTAATTCCTTATCATCTCAGCTTAGCCCGTGCTAAACTGAGTCCGGTTCTAATAAATAAAAAAAACCTAAGGACTCTATCATGCAATAGCATGAACATTCTACTCTATATGCAACTCGATATATCCTAAGTCCCAAGTGGAACTCAGGCATAAATAAAACTATCCTAAATTCCAAGTGGAATTCAAGCAAGTCAACTCACTAACCTATCTATCCTAAATTCCAAACGGAATGCAAACAATACCAACTCACAGTGTTCTATGCCGATAAGCAGCTGGTTGATCGGAGAGGACTTGGCCAAAACCCAAGATGAACGTCTTCAATGGACTGGACTGGACTGATCTTGACTTGGACAGAACTTCCCCTTAGTCATCATAGAATATGAATGTCTTGGATTGATTGATTTGGAGAGAGCTTCCGCCTCACAATCGAAGAGAATCGCCAATTGGACAGCATTAGCCTTCTCAGTGCAATATCGGTCTTTAGAAAAGACTATGCCCGCAATCTGACTTCTTTCTTTCACTCTCTCTCTCTAGACACGTTTTTAAATTTATTTGGACAGGTCTGGATGAATGAAATGAGCTGGGGTCGTGGGTTATTTATAGGGAGCAGCAACCAATCAGATTCAGGTTGGTGGCAGCTCGTGTCTCGCTCCGCATTGCTCCGGACGCATGCGCGGCGGCACCTCGTGCTCCACATGTCTCTCAGCATGCTCAGGACTCATGCAGGGCGCCAACACTTCTCCAAGATGTCAAGCTGAATGTCTGAAACTCATGCAAGTCCACACCACATCATCCACATGTCGATTAGCATGCTTTGGTTGCATGCGCGTCGACACCTCGTGCTTGGTCGTCCACCTCGTGCTTTTGTGTGTCAATCCGCATGTGATGCTTCCATGCACGGCGACACCTCCTCCTTGTGTTGACACTTAGCTGGTTAGATGGTTGACATCACGTCCTGATCCCATACACGGAGCCACATCGTGCTTCTCGGTCCATTCGCCCGATTTCGACTCTTCCAAGATATTTTTGACCCGCGATCAAACCCGAATATTTTTCCGCTCCCCTTCTGATGCTCTGAATATTCTTAAGAAACTCCAAAAGTATCCTGACCTTGATGGAAAAATATTTCCCGAGCCTCCGGCTTCCCCGAAAAATTCCATAATACCGAAATTAGGGTTTTTGTCCAATTTCGGGTTTTCCCATCGTGCTTCGATCCCGTCGTGCTTACTTCATGTCATGCTTGCTTCCCATCCTGCTTAATTCCCGTCCTGCTTCCAATTTATTTTTCTTTCTCCAAAATAATATATTACGAAGTTTCGCGGAAAACTTCGTGCCTAAGAAACGTCGAGCTTCGGAAACGTCATGCTTCTAAAAAATCGTGCTTCTAAAACGTCGTGCTTCCAAAAATGTTATGCTTCCAAAACGTTTGTCTGATCAATCTGAGACATTTTATAACATGGTAGAGCAGCTTATTTTGACTCATGGTTCACTTACGATCCATTCTTCGACCATCTCGTACTTCAAACTTTCCCGATCGATCTTTATCTCCCGCGACTCGACCACTAGGTTGATGCTCGACCACTCTTCCATTTTCTCTGAACCATGTTAAGTTTTATATGACCAAAACTCAACATTCTTCATCAAAATTTGATTCCCAAAATCTTGGCTCCAAATTCCAACTTTGTCGATCTCGACCATTTTCTCCCTTCAGGCGGGTTACTACAATGACTCTCCTAGTCTCTGGTGAATAGCACTTGTACCCTTTTTGGTTTGGGGAGTACCCAATGAACATTGCCCTTGTACTCTTAGCCTCTAGCTTGTTTCTTTGCTCTCCTGGTATCAAAACAAAACAAAGACACCCAAACACACGCATATGATCTATAGATGGTCTGGTTTTGTTGAGTACCTCAAATGGAGAGTGATCCTGTAGAATTCTGGTGGGAATTCGGTTAATCAAATAGCAGGCTGTCAATACTGCATCTCCCCAAAATCTTTTGGGTACACTTGTATGGAACATCATGCTCCTGGCAACCTCCATGAGGTGTCTATTCTTTCTCTCAGCTACACCATTCTGTTGAGGTGTGTATGGGCAGCTGGTTTGATGGATCACCCCATGCTTTGCTAAGTGTTGTTGAAATGCATTGCTTGTGTATTCCCCTCCATTATCTGATCTAAAAAATTTTATCTTGGCATTGAAATGGTTAGACACATAACTCTGAAAATGTATAAAAGCTTCTAAGACCCTATCTTTTGATTGCAGCAGTGTGATCCATGTGTATTTAGACTTCTCATCTATGAATGTCACAAAGTATCTATGATGTTCTCTAGATGCACATGGAGCAGTCCAAACATCAGAGTGAATAAGGTCAAAGCAATTTTCATAGATAGTACTTGATCTAGGGAACACATTTTTGCAATGCTTGCCTAAGATACAAGCCTCACAATCACTTTTAAAAGAAATACTAGGAAGCATGATGTTCAAGGCACGAGAATGGGGATGTCCTAATCTAGCATGCCACATTACATCTTTAGGGAAATTAAAACTTGAAATTAAAGCAGAATATAAATCAGTTGCAAGCTTGGTGTCTTCAAGCAAGTACAAGTCTCCCTTGGTCACACCTTTGCCAAGCAACCTACTAGTTTCAATATCCTGAAAGTAGACATCATTAGGAGTGAAGGTAACCTTGCAATTCAAGTCATTAGTTGCTTTCTTAACTGATAACAGGTTGGATGTGAAACTAGACATGTAAAAAGCTTTAGAATCTTTTTCAAATAACCTAAGATCACCTATCCCTTTAATTGGCACTCTTTCTCCATTGGCTATCATAACATTTCCTAAGGCAGGAACAATATTTTTAATCAAGTTTAGATCACTAATCATGTGGTGACTAGCTCCTGAATCTATAACTAAGGGTTTTGTCAATTCAGAACCAGCTAAGGCATTCAAGGAGATACCACTATTTGAAGCATGTAAAGAGGTACCAAGGGTGTTACCAGAGTTGTCCTTGAGGATTTTGATGAGAGCCTCAATGTCAGAGCGCTTGATGACTTCATCTTGAGTTGTCCTCAAGGTTGAGCAGATACTGGATGCTAAGGCCTTTCCCTCACCAGGTCCAAGTCCATTGAAAGAGCGCATGGTTCCTGGAGCAGATGGCTAACCCATATCACCAGAGAAGTTGGCTCTTGCATCATTGTAAGGAGTCCTGAACTTCCGAGGCTTGAGGTGAGGGTGGAGAAGCCAGCACTTGTCCTTCCCATGACCCTTCTTCTTGCAATTGTCACAAATCCACACCTTCTTGTCTTCAGCCTTAAAGTAACCTTTGTTTGCAACTCCTTCAGCTTGGTTTGCTAAGACCAAGTCGCCTTTGCCTCCAAAGAGACCAACTGAGCCTTGCTCCTTCTGGATTTGAGCACAAACCTCTTCTAGTGTTGGTAGCTTCTCAGCCCGGAGCATGTGTTTGATGAGATCATTGTACCCTGGGTTTAGAGTAAGAAGCAAAGCAAAGACCTTGTCTTGCTCTCTCCTCTCATTAAGAACGTTTGGATCCAGGGTGCTTGGTCTCAGCATTTCTAACTCAGCCCTCAATGCTCTGAACTTGCCAAAGTGTTGATTGAAGTCCATGCTCTCCTGGTGAAGTGAGTTAATAGCCTTCTTGACTTCAAAGACTCTACTCAGGTTTGAAATGTTGCCATACACCTTTTGCAGTGTATCCCACAACTCTTTGGAGCTCTCACAGTAAGAGTAAGCTGCCAAGATAGATGGTTCCAGACTGTTTTGAATAATGGACATCACCATGAAGTCCTCCTGACCCCATTTTCCATCAACAGTCACCACCTTCTCCACACCATCTTTATCTTGGACGGTTTTTGTTGGGGCTTCTCCAACAGAAACATGTTCCCATAAGCCCCTACCTCCAAGTGCTGTCTTGGCTAGTCTAGACCACAACAGATAGTTAACACCAGTTAAGGTCACTGGAATAGCCACGAGTTTTGAGTTCTCCATCTTGAATCTCTCTTTTCCAGCAGGTAATAGAGTGTTTCAAGGATTTCGAAATGAACTAAGTGATGAAACAGAGTAATGAAACAGAGTGATGAAACAGAGGAATAGATGAAACAGAGTAAGTTTGCGGAAGAAATGAAAGAGAATAGGAAGAATAAGGTTTCAAGAGCTTTTATGGCTCTGATACCATGTAAATTTAGAGATTCAGAGAGCTTTAATTGAAGAACATGATGAACAAACTGAAGAACAAGAGAGAGAAGAGAGGATTCGTGTAGGTAGAGAATAAAGAGAGAGGAAAGTGTTTTCCTTGCTTAGATTAGTTTCTGAGTACATGCCTATTAATAGGCAAACAAAACAAAAACAACTAATAAACAATTCAGACAAGTTGAGCAGAGAAAATATTAAACAATTGGGTCTGGAGCAGTCTGAAGAAGGGCAGGGGCTCGTCCAGCCATGTTATAAAGTGACAGGTGAAGAATGGTCCCCCCCTCTCTCCATTTGAATTTATTTGAAATCTTCTGCCCTTGGCCTTATGCTCCAACGTCTATTTGCCTTTGTCAACATTCTCCTTTGGTTCTGAATAGAGTAAGCTTCCTTCCTTTTCAATTTAAACCTTCCCTTGTCTTGCAAGCCACGTTAGGTCACTCCTTGACCTAACTGTACGGACAAATGGTTATTTCATACTTGATCATTCTGGATGATTCTCTTGCCTTGATATCTTCTTCTCTATTATTCATGTCTTCTTGTCAACATTTATTTCCAGATTATTTATTCTTCATGTCAACAATTGAATCTATGGTCTTGATGAAACTATTGTTTATTAACATGCCCAGTCGTTTCTTGGATTCTGCTTAGGTTGTTTAGGATGAATCCTGTAGTTGCTAGTTCATTCAGATTGAATCTATTTCATTCATATTGTTCCTGTCTAAGGTTGTTGCATTCATAGCCTTTCTCACCATGATTGTGTTATAGTATTGGGTAGTATGTCTCAGCTAATTGCATTGTGATATTGAGAAAGCCTCCTTGTTGCAGCTGAATAAGCATATAGGTTCTATTTCATTCCAAGTCTTGTTGTCTTGATTTGCTATTGTTTTAGCTATTCCATCCTGTGTTCTTGTAGCATTTAGAAGCATGTCTAAGCTACTGGTTTTATTTAAGCTAATGGTGATTAGTCATCTGTTGCATTCATATTTGTTGCATTTAAAATTCCAGCCTAGTTGCAATTGTATTGTTTCAAGCGCTCTTTGCATCTAGAGAAGTTTAAAGTGCTTAGTCTTGTTCCTGTGTTTTGCTGGTTTCAAGGTTAATGGATTGTTGAGGCATTGGTGATCAAACCAGATATGCGAGCTTGGTTTGGTCCCAATGGGATGATCTAATCTTGCTTTGAGTTGTGATGATCTAATCTAAGGTCATTGCATATCATCACTGGACGAGTCAATCCACAAACTACATGAAGTGTAGTGTGATTGAGTATGCAATGAGAGGTTGATGCCATTGTATGATACCACTTGGACATGTTAGTCCCAAAGTCTACAGGAAGTGTAGAGTGGGATATCATACAATGAGAGATTACCTTGTGAGGGCTCTTAAGGTGATTCAAACACCATTTGTTCCTGGTTTAAGGAAGAGAGCCAAAACTCAAAAGGGTTAGGACATCAAGTCTAGTTAAGACTGATGGTTTAAAGACTTGGAACTGCATACACTCATCAAGCTTAGCTCCTCCCCTCTCGGAGGTAAGCTTGAGGGGGAGTCTTAATATGCATTGTCCATGGTCTGTCAAGCCTTTGCAAGGACTTCAACAAAGGATCATTTAACCTGGTCTAGGCAGTGGCGTGTCTAAGCAAAGAGGCTGTTTAGAGCAGTCTTGGTTGTGTGTGTCACAAAGCTCAGTTCAATGCGGCCTATATGGTGAGGTGATTGAAACTGAAGAAGAAGGATCCACACAACCTCCCATCAAGTTGGTGTTGCCATGAAGAGGTTGTAACTGACCGAGTGTGAGGGATTCAAGTGACAAACCAGTCACTCCCCATCTAAACAAAAGGGAAGTAACTTGAATTCAAATTAATTCAAGTCATTCATCATTTCTTTCTTAAATCTCGAAATGGTTCTTAAAATGCTTGATTAGATTGGTTCTGATTGTTGTGGTTAAATGGAATATGTTCTGGTGCATTTGCCTTAGCTAAAACCATCATTGGTATCTTGCTTCATTTAGAAGATTGTCTAAGTTGCTAGAATCACTGGTTTTGTTTAAACTATTGAGCTTTGCCTAAGTATCTTATCCTTGTGAACATTCTTGATAAGTACTGATGCACCTTTGGGATAATGTATCAGGTACCATTACCATTGCTTGAGCCTCACTGAAGATGACCATGGCCGTTTCCTAGCTTCTCTAAGGTGGCTTGAAGTCAGTTGAGAAGGGGAGACCCAAACCAGATCTATGAAGAGGTCAAGCTGAGTTTGATGAAGTGTGAAAGCCATGAGTAGTTACTGCACTTGTTTAAGCCACGATCCAGAGTGCTTTGTGTCCAACCACACTGGTTCTAAGGCACAAAGACTCAATGGCCAATCCCTAGGCCTTAAAGGATCTTACTATTTTCCTTGCAAAGGTTTTATCCCTAAGGAGGGTTTTTTGGTATGGTTTCTAATGAGGAGAGACTTCAGGGTTCCAAGCTTGACTTAGGATCTATAGAGTCAAGCTTGAGGCGGAGTGTTAAACCTGAAGAGAGAAATGGACCACTAAAGGCCATGTGCAAAGTTAGGGCCAAAACCTTTTAGAAGTCTGATCAAGGACTAAAGAGGGTCCAGAGGCTTATGGTTAGCAATAACATGGTTCAAGAAGCACTTATGATCAAGAAGGAAGTGTTTGGGAAGATTTGGGAGCGATTGGAAGAAAGTGCAAAAATAGGGTCGACCGTACGGACAGTCGTACGTCATGTACGGCCTTGTACAGACTGTACGGACATGGTCAACCCAAAACACTTCCTGGTTTGACTTTTGGGTGATTTTGGGCGATGTGCAAAATTTGGGTTGAGGTGTATGGACGGGTGGTCCTTACACAGTCCGCACGGCGAGCGATGGAGCTGTTTTGGGTTTGTCTTCGGTTTGATCACTTTAAACCAAACCAATTCAAATCTCTTGTGACTGATTGAAGCTAAGGAGACAAGGAAACAGTTAGGTCGAGATGGATAAGAGGAATATGCTATAAAGATGCTTATCCAAAAGAAGGAATGAATTTGGACTGATAATTGGCAAGGTTTATGTGCATTGCTGGCCTATTCCTGGCCAAGCTTTCCTAAGCGCCCCCATGCTGTCTCCAGCCTGTATAAGGACCATCTGAATTCATCTAAACCGTCCATTACCTTAGGCTTTATCAGCCCTTAGATATAGGTTAATGTTTGCTTCTTGTATTGCCTATTAAGGCCTGATAATCGATTGTAAACATTTCAAGTGAGAGAGTGGGGTTTCCCCTCCTCCTTCCTATTCTTTTCTGGGTTCTAAATCTCTGTTCTTAAGTCTCTTAGTCTCTGTTCTTACAAGTCTCACGAATCTCTTCAAGTCTCCCCATTCTCTTAGTCTCATCCATAATCTTCTTCATCAAGTCTCTCTTTTTCACTCTCTTTGAAAGAAGACCCGTCCAAACCTGTTGAGGTTGGATCTCATCACACAACCCACAGCCTGAACTCTGATAAACTTTTGGGGTATCAGAGCCAGGTTCATCAGAACCTAGTTCCCAGCATCCACAAGCTCAAGCTCTCTCCCATGTCATTTCTAAACTAATGAAGAAGCTTCTGTCCAGCCGGTCATTTAAACCCTTCAAGATTGAAAATTTATCATCCATGGCGTGCCCAGAAGCTATTCTCAGTTCATTCTCCTCTCTCATGTTCGTCCTGGAAAAAGAAGGCCAGTGGAAGCTTTTAAAGAAGGAAACTTTCAACTTGGATCTTGGTGTGACAACTCAAACATGGAGAAAGTTGGTGTCTTTTGGCATGATGGAGTCAAGGGAAGATCACGCAAAGAAGGAGATCTTGGTTCCTAAATCAACAATCCAAAACCTGTCCATTCACGAATCGATTAACCATGGAGGTTCAAAGAACCAGCCCAGGTTCCTTGATTGTAAGATATGTTGAACTGAATAAAGGCATGAGGATACAAAGGTTAAAGAAGGCTTATAATATCAGAAGGAGAAGAAAGGAAGGTGTCCGTACAAGACCGTACAGTTGGTCCGTACAAGGCGGTACAACACTTGGTCGATCAAAAGTGAAAAGGATCGACAAAAGGTGAAACCAGTTCACCCGGATAAGTTAACTTGATCATTTACCTTTCTACTCTGCGTCTAGGATCAGAGAACCTTATGGATAAGGTTATCCCTTGCTTTGACAGACTGGCATAGCTGGAAAGGAAGGAATCTAGTCAAGATGCCAAAGAATCAAGCATGTGAAGCTTCTCGTCCACAAGAATTCAAATGGGACGCTCTCCAGGCTTTGAGTTCACATGATTAAGTTGAAATCTTATCCTATATCCGTTGTATACCTTATCTATATATTTGTAACTCATCCTCATAATCAATAACACAATTTCGAGTCTCTCTCTCTATATATTCTCTCTAATCACTTAATCTCTTATACGAATCGTTTGATTCTTTTCTAAACTCGTGCCTATACAATCACTAAATGGAAAGTGAATATAGTATCAGAGCCAGGTTCCTCAAAGGGGTGAGTGTGTGTTTGCGAAATCTGGGTTCTTTATTCTTCGTTTTCTTCGTGTTCTTGGTGATTCTGGGTTTCTGTTCTTCATTTTCTCAATTTTGGGTGAAAGGTTCTAATGGAAATCAACGACCACAGTGTGAAGGTGAGACTTAGATCTGTGACTGAGGGAGTTCGTGAAGGGATAAACTATGAGGAGGTATCCAGATTTGTTGAAACAGCTTTGGAAAGCTATGGTTTAGTGAGTAGTCATATAACGGTTGAAGCTTTTGAGGATATGACTACTGGGGAACGTCAGATAGATGACCTGAAGGATGAAGAAAGTGGGTCAGAGAAGACATAGAATCATTTGAGATCATCCATAGATCTCTCTCAAAATCGTCTTTGGAGGTTTATAATCAATGTAAAGCCGCAAAGAAGATATGGGAGAACTTGAAGCAGTTTGTGGGAACAAGTCCAATCTGAAGAAGGTCTATGAAGCTGAGAAGGTTATCAGAGGCTTAGAGCAAAGAAAGGACGAGTTCAATCAGCTAATAAGAAAGCTTAGATGCTTGTGGTCAGAGCTGGTTGATGCAGATGGTGTAGTTTCTTGGGTTCAAAGAGAACAAAGTGGTTGTAAACTGAATAAGCAACCAGCTTGTGGGAAGACTGATATGAGCCGCAAGAAAGGAAGGCTTAGAAAGCTTTCCATGGCTAGGAGAGCTAAGGGAAACTATTGGAAGAAAAGCATACAGCTTGCTGATCTAGAAAGGAACCTAAAGATTATGGTCAAGGAAGTGACACAGCAAATGGTCAGAGGAGAATGCTCCTATTCAGCTTACATGGGTAAGTCATTAGGAGAAATATTTGGATCCAGTAAACCGGAGACAGCAAGAGCTGATGGTCCTATTACCAGAAAGGATTGGGAGACGTTTATGAAGCATATCCAAGCTCTGGTTACAACCAGGAATCAAAGGGGACACTCTAGTGTTGGTGGAGGGGCTACTAAGCGTATCATAGTTGATTCTGGAGCAACCCATCACATGATCAGTGATAGGAGCTTAATGAGTGATATTAAAGCCACCACAGGGAATGTCAGGATAGCTAATGGTGATCAGATTTCAATAGAGGGGATAGGTAATCTGAAGCTGTTTGAAAAGGACTCTGCTGCCATCAACCTACCTCGGTTCACATCCAATCTGATATCTGTGAAGAGAGCAACTGTGGATCTTAATTTCCAAGTGGTATTCAGGCCAAATGAAGTTGAGTTTCAAGACTTGGAGTCTGGACAAGTCATTGGCCGAGGAGACAGCAGGAATGAGATTAACCATCTCCAAACGACTAAGCTCTCTAAACCCTTTGACTCTATTTGTTTAAGTAGTGTTACTGATAGTATTGATAATATTACTTGGCATGCTAGATTGGGTCACCCTCATGCCCGTGCAATTGAACTGATCTTACCTACTTTATCATGCAATCATTTGGAGTGTGTTGCTTGCATCTTAGGAAAACATTGTGGGACTGTGTTTCCAACATCAAAGACTATATATGAGAACTACTTTGATCTAGTACACTCTGATGTGTGGACATCTCCATGTGTGTCTAGGGATAATCAGAAGTATTTTGTGAGTTTCATTGATGAGAAGTCTAAGTATACTTAGATCACATTGCTTTTAACTAAGGATAGAGTATTAGATGCCTTTGTAAACTTCCAAGCATATGTTACTAATCATTACAATGCTACTGTGAAGGTACTAAGGTCAGACAATGGTGGAGAATACAGTAGTCATGCCTTCAAGAATCACTTGGCCAAGCATGGGATAGTGCATCAGACTAGTTTTCCTTACACACTACAGCAGAATGGAGTTGCTGAGAGGAAGAATAGGCACCTGATGGAGGTTGCTAGATCCATGATGTACCATGCAAATGTTCCTAGGCGGTTTTGGAGTGATGCGGTTCAGACTGCATGCTATCTTGTCAATCGGATTCCAACCGAGGTATTGAAGAATCTGTCTCCATATGAAGTGTTGAACAAAACCAAGCCATACATAGATCATCTGAGAGTCTTTGGGTGCCTATGCTATGTCTTGGTTCTTGGAGAGCAGAGAAACAAGCTGGGTGCAAAGAGTACTAAAGCTATGTTTATTGGCTACTCAGTAACTCAAAAGGGGTACAAGTGCTATGATCCAGTGACATGGAGAGTGTTGGTATCCAGAGATGTAAAGTCAATGGAGGCAAATGGGTATTATGAAGAGAAGAAATGGGAAGACTTAGAAGACATGCCTAAAGAACCAGAGAATAAGGCATTGAATCTGAGGATCTTATTGGACAAGCTTGAGGTAAACATGTCCCAAGATGAAGGGATATGAAGGAGCACTCCTCCTTCTGATCAGGTCAGCGAAGCTGAGAGAAGAACCCCTCTTGATTATGAGGTGTGAGAAGAATCTGACCAGAACTGCAGGAGCAGCACCAAGAGGATTCAGGTCATCATGATCAAGAGGATTCAGGTCATCATGATCAAGAGGTGACACATGAGGTTGAGAATTTGGATCAGCCTAGTGGGGAGGAGGTAAATGAGACACCTCCAGAAGTTCAAGAAGAAGTTCAGTCTCTGCGGAGGAGCACAAGAATTAGGAGGGATCCTTCCAACTGGGTAAACACGAGAGTGTACTACAATGCCCAGTCTGTGAAGCATCCTTCTCAAGTCGTATGTTCCTTAGCAGAGTATCCAGAAGAACACATGGTCTTTATGTGTAACTTGGATGCGAATGAAGTTACAAGATCCTATGAAGAAGCTATGAAGGATAAAGAATGGAGAGAGTCAGTGGGTAGTGAAAGGGATGAAATGATCAGAAACGACACATGGTATGAGAGTGAACTACCTAAAGGGAAGAAAGCTGTGACTAGTAGATGGATATTCACAATCAAATACCTTACAAATGGGCTGATTGATAGGAAGAAGACCAGGTTGGTGGCAAGAGGATTTACACAGACTTATGGGGAAGATTACATTGACACATTTGCTCATGTAGCTAAGCTTCACACAGTCCAGATTGGTATTTTCTATTGCTACAAACCTAGAGTGGGACTTATGGCAGATGGATGTGAAGAATGCTTTCTTGCAAGGTGAGCTTGAAGATGAGGTTTATATGCTGCCGCCTCCTGGTCTTGAGCATCTTGTGAAGCTTGGAAAAGTGTTGAAATTGAAGAAAGCAATATATGGGCTAAAGCAGTCACCTAGAGCCTGGTATAGAAAACTGAGTACAACTCTAAATGGAAGAGGGTTCAGGAAGTCTGAACTGGATCACACTCTCTTCACTCTGGTTACTCAATCTGGGATCATTGTGATATTGGTGTATGTGGATGATTTGATCATCACAGGAAGTGATAAGGCTGGGATTAAAGCTAGTAAGGAGTTTCGTAAGTCAGTGTTTGATATCAAAGATTTGGGAGAGATGAAGTGTTTCTTGGGGATAGAGATATGCAGATCTAAGGAGAGTTTGTTTATGTCTCAAAGAAAGTACACGATGAATATCTTGAAGGAGACTGATGTGCTTGGAGGAAAGATTGCCAAAACACCTCTTGAAGAGGGGTATAAGGTTCTACTTGAGGGGGAGACTGAAGAGAACCAGGTGTTTGAGGATGCTAAGCTATACAGGAAGATGGTTGGGAAGCTGATCTACTTGACTATCACAAGACCAGATTTGTGTTTTGCAGTGAATCAAGTAAGTCAGCATATGCAGGATCCAATGGTCTATCACTGGAATATGGTTGATAGGATACTGAGGTATTTGAGTGGCACGCCTGGACAAGTAGTTTGGATGGGAGGTAATGGCAGTACAGAAGTGTTGAGATAGAGAAGAGAATTACCAGAAGAAGAAGCTGGTTCGTGATCCAAAGAAATAAAGAAACAAGAAGAAGAAGAAGGAGTGATCCGGATACTCCAAGTTGAGACTGGTTCATACAGTCTTGTGAACGAAGTCATTATTAGAATGGGGAAGAAAGAAGCATGGCTGAGTGTGGTCCATTGATCTGAGAGATAAAGAAAATAAAGAGAAGAATAGATACCTGAAAAGAGTTTGGTCTGTACAACCTTGCAACACAAGGCAGTCCGTACAGTCTTGGCTTCCAAGTAACCAAACTTAACCTAAAGTGACTTGGAAGGCAAGGAAGGTGGGAACTCGTCCAGATTAATATTCTGAAGCATATTTGAAGTTTAAATGGAGCATCAGACCGTTGAAGAGAGCTGAGGCAAGTGGAGATTTAATTAAGAATAAAAGTCACATGTTCTGCCTAAGAAGAAAGCAGTTTGGACCTGTCACTTTCACTCAACCAGACTGTGCCCATCTCTCTCCTGTCACTATCTACTCCCTCTGGTCGAGATTCACCTTGGCTGCATCCTCCTGGCTTCATCAGAAACCCTACAATAATATTTGTTTAGTAGATTTGTACTTTAATATTTATTTATTCTCTTGCAATTTGTAATCTGGCTATATAGGCACCCCATGTGTATTGTGAAACCTCTAAGGCAGAGGGAAGTTCTCTCTCTCTTCAATATTCTCTTGTTACTTCACTCTCCCCACACTCTTTACTATCTTAATCTCGTCCATACTCTCTGTGATTCTCACTCTCACTTAATCTCTCTCAGATACTCACTAATACTCTCTTAATCTCTTAGTTCTCCAGCAGCATTCTCCTTGATTCTCCTTTACTCTCATCAGTCTCTTCTCTATAATTTCGACCACACTCTGTTTCTACATCACTCACACACCAGAATCTGTCTATTCTCACATGGTATCAGAGCTTCCAAGCTCCTGAAACCTTCATAGCTTCCGCAAATCATCATCTTCTCAAAACTGTCTCCAAAACAGTTTCTGCTACATCTCTTTATCCACTGGTCAAAAGGTCTTCCAAGAGGGAAGAATCTCTCCAGAACTCAAGATAGGACAGTATACAAGTCTCTGTAACTCAAGAAAGCTTCAGCTCAGTCCAGCAAGCTTCATCAAAGTTTCAGTTTCAAGCTCTGTTTCTTGCAAAACCAGTTGGTACATTCTATTGTCCACTGGTCCAAACTCACTAAGATGGAGAGCTCAAAGGAAATGGCGACTTCAGTAGATTCAAGGAGTCCAAAGAAGAAGCCAAACCACCTCATCTGGTCCATGCTGAAGATAATCCATGGAAGAAACCATTCTTGGAGAAAGGTCACTAAAGAAGCATTAAAGCTAAGCTGTTCTAATCATTCTCTGGCCAGCCATGCTGAAGCTCTGTTTCTGACCAAAAAAACCCACGACCAGCAAGAGAACAGGAGGGGTTTGAAGTGTCTCCTTGACCAGAAGGAGAGAATCCAGAAGAGGATGTATTGGACAGTCAATCCACACCACAAGCCCTTCAAATTCAAGTGATTCAAAGCCATGGAGGTTCAAGGAACTAGCTCAGGTTCCTTGGTTGTAAGTTAACCTCCTAAACTCTAATAAGAGCCTGTTTAATTGCTTAAATTATTTCTGGTTGTGTTGTGTATGTGTTTAGTATCTTTGGGACATTTTAATGGTACTAGAGTTATTGCACCTAGTTTCTGTCCCATGATACTAAAGAGTTGTGTGTGTATTGTTCTAGGAGTGATTAAGTTTGCTAGCATGGTAATGTCTAGTTTCTGTCCTAGAATAATTCTTTGTGTTGTCTCTGGCCTAAGTGAGTTGCTTAGTCTCAGTGTCTGTCTTGTTGCATTGTTAAAGGTCTAGGAGAGTTTTCTGGCCATGTGTTGCATTCATAGTTGTGTAGCTTGATTAGATGAGTTGTCTAGTCTATGCTACTGTCATAAATTGTCATTGCATTCTGCTATTGTCATATGTGTGATAAATTGAGCCTAGATGCCTTGTAATTGATGAGTTATCATACCTTAGCATTTAGTGAATTGGTTGCATGGATTTGAACTGAATGAGTTGTTTAGATTCTGTCCATTGCATTTTCTTAAAGCATTGGGATCAGGATTGGTAAGTTACCAAGGTCTGATCCTAGTGTGTGTGGTCTGATTCTTGCTGGAGTTTGAGTGATGTTTCAGGTACAAAAGTGTTGTCTCTGTCCATCATCAAATCAAGACAAAGAAGAAGACTTTGCCCATGTTGTTCAGAGCCTGCACAAGATGCATATTCCTGTCCATGGAGAAAAAGGCCCATGAGTTCAGAGCCTACAGAGTCTGTATATTCCTGACCATGGAGAGATGTTTTGTGTGTGAAACCGGTTGAAGAAGCGCAGCCTGGTTAGGTGTTGAGATTCTGGTTCATGAGACACGCAAGAAGAAGTGTGGTGTAAGGCATTGGAGCAGAAACCAAAGGTGGATCGGTTGAAGAAGCGCAGCCTGGTTAGGTGTTGAGCTCCTGGTCCAATACTCATCTTTGGTCACCTTTCAAGCTTGGTCCATCACCTATACTCTCTGGATCAAGCTTGAGGAGAGGTATTGGTGAGTATTCTGAAGTTTCAAGACGTCCATAGCTTCACCAGAAGATCAGAAGTGGAGTTCACTCAGATCAAAGAAGAAGAAGAAGAATGCTAGTGATGGAGTTCACACTGGCATGTCTCAGGAAAAGGAGGATAACTTCCTAACCATGAAAAATTTGACCATGAAACTAATTTCCCTACATTCTAAACTCATCAAGGGCACGCGGCGAATTGGAATCAGTCTAAAAGGAGTTACGGTTTGGATGTTACACCAGTTACAAGTTGCAGGCGTTCTGCTGTCTAGAGATCAGTTGCGGGTGATGGAGTTCATGATCCAAATTGGTCTACCAAGTGGGGGATTCAAGTGGAGTTCACTCCCCATCATAATTAACATTGTTGGAGCTCTCTGGAGTAGAAGCTGGAGGTTCTTAACCCCATCAGAATGGCGAGTAGTCAGAAGATAGGGGAGATACCAAACCGGCCAAGAGATGAGTTCCGGGTTGTTGATGTGTGCAAGGGGTGGAGTTCACCCTTGCAGCAAAAGAAAGGGCCGTGATCCAGAGCTCTTAGTGTCTAACCACACTGGTCTAAGGCACAAAGGCTCACTGTCCAATCCCTAGGCCTTGGGGATTTCTACTCTTTTTCCTTAGTATGTTTTTGTCCCATTGGGTTTTGCATACTAAGGTTTTAACGAGGGATTTCTTCAAGGTTCCAAGCTTGTCCAAGGATATCCTATGGTCCAGCTTGAGGGGGAGTGTTGAGATAGAGAAGAGAATTACCAGAAGAAGAAGCTGGTTCGTGATCCAAAGAAATAAAGAAACAAGAAGAAGAAGAAGGAGTGATCCGGATACTCCAAGTTGAGACTGGTTCATACAGTCTTGTGAACGAAGTCATTATTAGAATGGAGAAGAAAGAAGCATGGCTGAGTGTGGTCCATTGATCTGAGATATAAATAAAACAAAGAGAAGAATAGATACCTGAAAAGAGTTTGGTCTGTACAACCTTGCTACACAAGGCAGTCCGTACAGTCTTGGCTTCCAAGTAACCAAAATTAACCTAGAGTGACTTGGAAGGCAAGGAAGGTGGGAACTCGTCCAGATTAATATTCTGAAGCATATTTGAATTTTAAATGGAGCATCAGACCGTTGAAGAGAGCTGAGGCAAGTGGAGATTTAATTAAGAATAAAAGTCACATGTTCTGCCTAAGAAGAAAGCAGATTGGACCTGTCACTTTCAGTCAACCAGACTGTGCCCATCTCTCTCCTGTCACTATCTACTCCCTCTGGTCGAGATTCACCTTGGCTGCATCCTCCTGGCTTCATCAGAAACCCTACAATAATATTTGTTTAGTAGATTTGTACTTTAATATTTATTTATTCTCTTGAAATTTGTAATCTGGCTATATAGCCACCCCATGTGTATTGTGAAACCTCTAAGGCAGAGGGGAGTTCTCTCTCTCTTCAATATTCTCTTGTTACTTCACTCTCCCCACACTCTTTACTCTCTTAATCTCGTCCATACTCTCTGTGATTCTCACTCTCACTTAATCTCTCTCAGATACTCACTAATACTCTCTTAATCTCTTAGTTCTCCAGCAGCATTCTCCTTGATTCTCCTTTACTCTCATCAGTCTCTTCTCTATAATTTCGACCACACTCTGTTTCTACATCACTCACACACCAGAATCTGTCTATTCTCACAAGAAGTAGTTGGGTATTTTGATGCTGATTGAGCAGGAGATAGAGTGGATAAGAAATCAACTACTGGGTATTGTACATTCATTGAAGGGAACCTGGTTACTTGGAAGAGTAAGAAGCAAAAGGTTATCTCCTGTTCAAGTGCTGAGGCTGAGTATAGAGCCATTCTGAAACTAACAAACGAATTAGTATGGATCAGGGAAATTCTGAAGCATCTGAAGATTGGACAGACCACTCCTATCACAATGCATTGTGATAATCAAGCAGCAATTCACATTGCATCTAACTCAGTCTTCCATGAGAGAACAAAGCACATAGAAGTTGATTGTCATAAGGTGAGGCAGATGATTGTCTCAGGAGTGATATTACCATGCTATAAGAGGAGTGAGGATCAACTTGCTGATGTGTTCACCAAAGCTGCGAGACTAAAGACAATGGAGTCCATCCTTTCGAGGTTGAGACTCATTGATCTTACTCCAAGCACCTGATCCCCTCGTCATGAGGTCTTTACTCTTTTCCTTGCTGAGGTTTTATCCCTAAGGAGGGTTTTCTTTAGCAAGGTTTTTAATGAGGAAGATCTCATGGCATTCCAAGTTTGACTTGTTCCACATGGTCAAGCTTGAGGGGGAGTGTTGAACTGAATAAAGGCATGGGGATACAAAGGTTAAAGAAGGCTTATAAGATCAGAAGGAGAAGAAAGGAAGGTGTCCGTACAATACCGTACAGTTGGTCCGTACAAGGCGGTACAACACTTGGTCGATCAAAAGTGAAAAGGATCGACAAAAGGTGAAACCAGTTCACCCGGATAAGTTAACTTGATCATTTACCTTTCTACTCTGCGTCTGGGATCAGATAACCTTATGGATAAGGTTATCCCTTGCTTTGACAGACTGGCACAGCTGGAAAGGAAGGAATCTAGTCAAGATGCCAAAGAATCAAGCATGTGAAGCTTCTCGTCCACAAGAATTCAAATGGGACGCTCTCCAAGCTTTGAGTTCACATGATTAAGTTGAAATCTTATCCTATATCCGTTGTATATCTTCTCTATATATTTGTAACTCATCCTCATTAATCAATAACACAATTTCTAGTCTCTCTCTCTATATATATATTCTCTCTAATCTCTTAATCTCTTATAAAAATCATTTGATTCTTTTCTAAACTCGTGCCTTTACACTCACTAAATCAAAATTGAATAAGATGACTTCCTTCCCTTGTATAAAGCTTGAGTCTTTTTGATATAGACATATGTTGTGATGTGTGTTCTTGTCCTGGGGGTTTTATAAAGCTTGCTAGATACTGTCCCAGGGTGCTTGAAGATCTTGTGTGGTGTTTTATTGTTAAAAGGCCTTACCTTGTTCACTGCTTGAATGTGTATTAGGGTGCTAGATAGTGTATCAGCTCCAGTGACTGCATTAATGGCTGATTAGAACTTGTTAAGGTGTTTTGCATTCTCTCTCACTGGGTTGTTACTGCCTTAAATTGATGCATCTAGATTCAAGCCAGATGCAGATTATGGAGTTGTGTTTAAAATTCCTAAGTAGCTTTTCTTCAATCTGATTTGATCTTGCTTGTGCTAGAGAGGTTGCTTGACAAGATTAAAACTTGATAATGTCTAGTTTAATCTGTTGCAAAGCTTGAGACATTGGTGATCAAACTTGATGGCTAGTCAAGGATTGATCCCAATGCATTTGTGGCCTAATCTATTCTGGAGTTTGAGTGCTGTACAGGGACATAAGAAGTGTTCAGTTTCTAACCAGGCCAAGAAAGAGAAGGTGTTTATTGACAAAGGATAAGAAAAAGATAAGAGGAAGAGAGGAGCTGGAGAAGAAGCAGATCCGAGCTTACTTGAGAAACAAGCTCATGCGTACAACTCCTTGTCCCACAAGTCACTAACACCTAACCTAACTTGCCTTGGGAGCCAAGTGATGTTTAAAGTCGACAAAGGGAACCAGAAGAAGGAGAGGACCGTTGGAGATATTTGGGAAGTCAAGAATGAATATAAAAAGCATAGTCACATGTTCCAGATCTGATCCTACCGTTTGAGACTTGTTTATTCATTTCCATTAGTTTATTCATTATGTACTTACGCTAGATATTATTTTATTGTTTCTGGAGTGAGGCAACTTGCCTACCTCTTTGTCTTTAAATACATGTATCTTGTTACACATTCAGATTAAGGGAAACAATTCCTTTCTTTACTCTCTCTCTCTCATTAAACTCTCTTCCTCACGAATTATATCCCCAGGTCAGAATTAAGAGGTTGCATTGGTGATTCGTATGGGGGTTAAGCATCAAATCCAAAATAGGATGGAGGTGCTCCTTGTTTAGACGAGTCATGAGGCTGCTGGTTAAGCAGTAATGACTAAGGAACAGTGCAGGAGGAGTTAAACATCAAGTCCAAAGAGGAGGGAGGTGTCCCTCTCTAACTGGGTCATGAAGCTACCTGTTAAGGAGTAATTGTTGAAATAAAGAAGGGAATGACCAGAAGAAGAAGCTGGTTCATGATCCAAGTATTGATAGAGAGAAATAAAGAAGACATGAATAAGAAGTGATCCGGATACTTCAAGTTTAGACTGGTTCATGAAGACTTGTGAACCAAGTCATTGTTAGAATGGAGTAGAAAGAAGCATGGCTGAGCGTGATCAAGATGACTTGCACAAAGAAGATCAACAGAAGAATGTTGAAATGATAGACTATAAGAGCAGAAGAATTCAGGTACTTGAAGATGGAGTCTGTCCGTACAGTCTTGACTTCCAAGCAACCAAGCTTGAGCTAGAGTGTCTTGGAAGGCAAGGGAAGAGTGAAACTCGTCCAATTTCACTTCCAGGATCATATTTGAATTCAAATAAGACTTCTGACCATTGGAGAGAGAGGCAAGGCAAGTGGGGATTCAAATAGAATAAAAGTCACATGCTCTCATAAGAGAAAGAGCTGTTGGTGTGATGTCCCTTTCACCTAGTTTAGAACACCATTGTTTATTCTTTTATTTGAATTCTTGTAAAGTTTATATAAGAAGCTGTAGGCTATAATAATAAACTAAGGAGAGTTCCTCTCTCACTTCAACAATTCACTTATTCTCTCCATACTCTCTCTTACTCAAGAACACTCAGAAACTCTCATACTCTCTCTAGTCTCACGTGCTTCACTCTCTGTCACTTACACTCTCAGCATTCTTGATTACTCTTTCTGGTTCTAATTCACTCTTGTTCGTTACAAACCAAACACTCTCTGTAAGTTTAAGAGAGTTTAGGAGAGAGTAAGCTGAAGAACAGCAAGAACATGAAGAAAACTTGATGAAAGAGAGAAGAGGAGAGTATTTTCGTGAGAGAAGAGAGAGAGAGTAAACAAGTAAAGAGGAGGTTACTTTCTCCTTAGTTTATTCATTCTGCTTGATGCTTATTATATAGGAACCATACAGAGAGAGAGGAAAGTGACATTTAGGAACAAAACAAAAGGGAAAACATTAAACTAATGCAAGTGGTCCTCTCTGGAGATTCCTGATGGTGAAAGTGACATGTCCCAACGTTTTACTCTTGCTTGATTTGAATCATGTGACTTCTCCCATTTTGAATTCAAACTCTGTCCAGAAAGCACTCCTCCAATCTGTGACTAAGGTTGGCGTGTGAGTGAGGCTTTCCTTGTCTTCCAAGTCAAGCTAGGTCTTGTCTTGGATGACTTGAGTTCCAAGTCTTGTACGGAATGCCTTGTTCTCCTCAAGTCTCCGAGTTCCTTCTCCATTTTGTCCATTCTGATCAGTGTCTCTCATTCTCTTATGGTTCTTCATCTCAATACTCCCCCTCAAGCTTGGCCATAGGGACTGGTCAAGCTTGGATACATGAAGAACCTCCATCATTAAAACCTTAATGTGTAAATCCCAGTGGGAGAAAAACACATTAAGGAAAAAGAGTAGAGGTCTCCATTCAAGGAGAGTTACTGAGAAGTGAGGTCAATGAGTCCCAATTTTGAATGGATGAACTCACAGACCTTGGTGCTGGCTGCCTTGGTGAAGATGTCTGCCAACTGATCTTCACTTCTTGTGTAGCATGGCAAGATGATTTGCTGCTCCACAGCTTGTCTAACCTTATGGCAATCCACCTCAATGTGCTTAGTTCTTTCATGGAACACACTGTTGGATGCTATATGAATTGATTCCTGGTTGTCACAGTGCATAGTGATTGGAGTTGTAGCCTCTATTCCCAAGTCCCTTAGAAGGTTTCTGATCCAGATCAGCTCACTGGTGAGCTTCCTCATTGCCCTATATTCTGCTTCAGCACTGGAACATGACACAATCTTCTGCTTCTTGCTCTTCCAAGTTACCAAGTTGCCTCCAATGAAGGTGCAATATCCAGTTGTTGATTTCCTATCAGTTCTGTCTCCTGCCCAATCAGCATCACAGTAACCAACAATCTCTGTGCTTCCATTGCAAGACATCCAAACTCCTTGACCAGGTGCCTCCCTCAGGTATCTCATTATCCTTTCCACCACATTCCAATGATGGACCTTGGGTGCCTGCATATGTTGGCTAACCTGGTTCACAGCAAAGCATATATCTGGCCTAGTTATGGTTAAGTAGATGAGCTTCCCAACCATCCTTCTATACTTCTTCACATCACCATACTGCTTGTCTTCAAACTCCCCCTCTCTCAGTACTTTGTAGCCCTCTTCCAATGGTGTTTTGGCTTGTCTTCCTCCAAGGTTTCCTGCCTCAGTTAAAAGATCAAGTGTGTACTTCCTCTGAGACAAGAAGAGCCCCTCTTTAGAGCGGCATACTTCAATCCCAAGGAAGTACCTGTGTTCACCTAAATCATTAATATCAAATACAGACTTAAGGAATACCTTGGTTTCTTTGATACCTTCTTGGTCACTGCCTGTGATGATTATATCATCTACATAGACCAAGATGACCACAATTCCTTTTGGGCTGGGGAGTGTGAACAAGGTGTGATCAGCCTCTGATCTCCTGAAGCCTCTTCCATTCAAGGTGGTGCTTAGCTTGTGGTACCACGCCCTTGGAGATTGCTTCAGTCCATATATTGCCTTCTTGAGTCTGAGGACATTTCCAGGTTTAAACAGCTTCTCAAGTCCAGGAGGTGGGTGCATGTAAACCTCATCTTCTAACTCTCCTTGTAGGAAAGCATTCTTGACATCCATCTGCCACAACTCCCATTCCAGGTTGGTTGCAATTGAGAGAATGATCCGGATTGTATGGAGTTTGGCTACTGGTGCAAATGTGTCCACATAGTCTTCTCCATATGTCTGGGTGAATCCTCTTGCCACTAGTCTCAACTTCTTTCTTTCTTCCTTGCCATTTGGTAGATACTTGATGGTGAACACCCATTTGCTTGAAACTGCCTTCTTTCCTTTTGGGAGTTCACTTTCATACCAAGTGTCATTGATGATCATGGCATTTGCTTCATCATCAACAGAGTCCCTCCATTCCTTGTTCTCCATGGCTTCCTCATATGACCTTGGTACAGACCCCTGATCTAACCCAGTGATGAAGGCTTGATGCTCAAGTGGGAATCTTGCAAGAGAACACACTGCTGATGTTGGATGGGCTACTGCTTGACTGTTGTAGTAGACCCTTGTGTTTTTCCAGTTTGAAGGAGGGTTTCTTGTCCTTGTACTCCTTCTTAGTGGTTGAACTTGAACTACTTGCTGCTCTATTTCATCTTGAACTTGAGCAGTTTCTTGTTCATGTGGTACACTCTCCTGATCATGAGTTTGTGAACCTTTTGGTTGGTCTGGTTCATGATCATTGCCCCCCTCAGGATTATGATGAGTGGCTTCTTCACCCTCTGGTCCAGTATCAGCTGAAGGAGAAGCTGTGTTAGGCGCCACTTGTGGGTTTGAGAAACTAATTCCCAAATTCTCCATCAGTATCCTAAGGTTGTTTGCTCTATCTGAGGGAGCTTGAGACAGATCCTTCAAGCTATCCCAACTTTTCTCATCATAGAAACCTCTTGATTCCAAGAACTTCACATCTCTAGAGACCATAACTTTCCTTGTTTCTGGAACATAGCATTTGTAGCCTTTCTGGTTTGGTGAATACCCAATGAAGATAGCTTTGACACTTTTAGCTTCAAGCTTGTTTCTTAGTTCACCTGGTATCAAGAAAAAGCACACACACCCAAACACACGCAAATGATCAATTGATGGGTAAGTCTTGTTTAGTACCTCATAAGGAGAGACATCTTGGAGAATCTTAGTAGGAATTCTGTTGATTAAGTAGCAAGCAGTGATCACAACATCCCCCCAAAACCTTTTGGGAACATTAGTGTGAAACATCATGCTCCTGGCCACCTCCATTAGATGTCGATTTTTTCTCTCAGCTACACCATTTTCTGTGGGGTATAAGGGCAGCTTGTTTGGTGAATGATCCCATGTTTGTTGAGGTGTTCTTTGAAAACATTGCTAGTGTACTCCCCTCCATTATCTGATCTAATAATTTTGATCTTAACATTGAAATGGTTAGTTATGTAGTTTTGAAAGTTTATAAAAGCTTCCTATCCTTTGATTGAAGCAAGGTTAACCAAGTATATTTCGATTTCTCATCTATGAATGTCACAAAATACTTATGGTTTTCTCTTGATAAACAGGGTGCAGTCCAAACATCAGAGTGAATGAGATCAAAGCAACTTTCATACATGGTTACTGATTTAGGGAAAACAAATTTGCAATGTTTGCCAAGAATACAAGCCTCACAACTATCATTCTTAAAGGAAATACTAGGCAACATCAAGCTCAGTGCACGTGAATGAGGGTGTCCTAGTCTAGCATGCCACATTGCATCTTTAGGTAAAACAGGAGATGAACTAAAAGCATAAGATAAATCAGACAAGCATTTGGTGTCTTCAAGCAGATACAAGCCCTCCTTGGTCACACCTTTGCCAAGTAAACTACTGGTCTCAATATCCTGAAAGTAGACATCATTAGGACTAAAAACAGCACGGCAATTCAGATCACTGGTAGCCTTTTTAATAGATAGCAAATTGGAAGTGAATGTGGGCATGTAAAATGCCTTTGAATCTTTGTTAAACAGTTTCAAGTTCCCTATACCTTTAATGGGTACTTTCTCACCATTAGCTATCATCACATTACCTAAGGCAGGTTCTATGTTACTTATTAGACTAGCATCACTAATCATGTGGTGAGAAGCCCCTGAATCTATCACTAGTGGTTTAGGATTCTGACTAGTAGTGTGTAATGCATTTAAAGAGGTTCCAAGAGCAATACCAGAGTTCTCCTTGAGGGCTTTGATGAGAGCATCAAGGTCTGACCTCTTGATAGTATCATCCTGAGTGGTCCTCAAGGTAGACAGAGCACTTGTCGCCATGGCTTTGGCTTCACCAGCTGCATTTGAACCAACATGAGAGTGCATGGTTGAGCACATAGATGGTGTGGATGGTTCTGGCGTGTCTGAGGAGAAGTGTGCTCTTGCATCCATGTACTGACTCCTTGGCTCTTTGAACTTGGCAGGTTTGAGATGGGGGTGAAGGATCCAGCACTTGTCCTTCATGTGGCTTTTCTTCTTGCAATGATCACACACCCACACCTTCCTATCATCCTGCTTGTAGTACCCCTTGTTAGCAACTGCTACTTCCACCTTGTGTGCCATGGTGAGCTCTCCCTTTCCTTCAAACAAACCCACTGACCCTTGTTCCCTCTGGATTTGAGCACACACTTCATCCAGGGATGGTAGCTTCTCAGCTCTGAGTATGTGCTTAATCAAATCATTATAGCAAGGGTTAAGGGTCAAGAGCAGTCCAAAGACCTTTTCTTGCTCACGCCTTTCATTTAACACCACTGGATCAGTGGTACTAGGTCTGAGCATTTCAAACTCAGCCCACAGTGACCTGAACTTCCCAAAGAACTGATTGAAGTCCATGTTGTTAAGTTGAGGCATCTATCTTGGGGTTGATTAAAAAGAAGAGAGAAGAAGGGTTTGGGTCGACCTTGTCCGTACAAGGCCGTACAGGCCGTACAAGGCCGTACAAGCCGTACAAGGCCGTACAGGCCGTACAGGCCGTACAAGGTCGACCAAAAGCATTCGACCAGTTTTCACCATTCGGGTAAAACCAAAGTTACCCGGCTGCTTTACTAGGAAGGTAAGCTTATCCATCCGTTGGAAAGGAAGAGGAGAGCCGCGTGGACAGGCTGGCATGGACTGGAAGGATCAGCATCTTGTCAAAGATGCTGATGCCATTTACTTGGCCAGGAAGCCTCGGTTTGAATTAGGCGCGCCCCCTCCTCAACCACAGCCACATCTTTTACCTTCTGCTTTACGAAAACCCTTGTAACTCTCTCTATATAAGCATACCCCGAGTGGATGAATAAATCATACAGTTCTCTCTAAACTTTCGAGTCTCACCATGTTCTTCATAGTCTTTCATTAATCTTCTTAGTTCTTAGTCTAAACCGAGTCTTTTGTTCATCAAATCTCTTTCTAGTCTCGTTCTTGTTACTTATTCATCTAAGATCTTAAAAGATCTTATGGTATCAGAGCCAGGTTCATCACGATCTGGGTTTGTGTTCATCGAGTTGAAGAAGATCAAGGTTGAAGCTTTTTGAAGATCTAAAGCTGTTCTTTGAAGATCCGGGTAGAAGACTGAAGTTTGAAGCTTGTGTGGTGTAAAAGCTTGAGTCTTTCACGTTCTTACATTCAAAGTCTCAACCTTTCCTCTCGTTTCTGGGTTCATCCGTGTTCTAAGGTATAGATCCATTCATTTCCAAGCTTTTGAAGTCAAGCTGGTTGTAGATGGATAGTGTTAGCATGAAGGTTCCGGTTACTCTAAAGGGGAGTAACTATCTGTTGTGGTCTCGTTTGGTGAAGACTGCTGTGGGAAGTAAGGGCTTATGGGGTCATATCACATCCGGTGAAGCCCCTAAGCTCATTACTCAAGAAGGTGAAGCTGCAAGTGCCACAAGTGAGGTGGAGAAGTGGCAGCAAGAAGACATGATGGTGATGACACTTCTTCAAGGATCTCTTGAGACTCCTATCATGGAAGCTTATAGCTACTGTGAAACCGCAAAGGATCTATGGGAGACCTTGAAGAAGGTGTATGGAAACATCTCAAACTTGAGTCGTGTGTTTGAGGTGAAGAGAGCAATCAACGGGTTGCTACAAGAAGATATGGAGTTCACTAAGCATCTTGGAAGGTTCCGAGCCCTCTGGTCCGAGTTAGAGATGCTGAGACCAAGCACGGTTGATGCTGATGAGTTGAATGAAAGGCGAGAGCAAGATAAGGTCTTTGGGCTCCTGCTCACTCTAAACCCTGCCTACAACAGCCTCATCAAGCATATCCTGAGAGCTGAGAAGCTTCCATCTCTAGAAGATGTGTGTGCTCAGATACAAAAGGAGCAAGGCTCTATTGGGTTGTTTGGAGGTAAGGGGGAGCTTACCTTGGCTAACCAAGCTGCGCAAACTGATCAGGTTGAAACACCAATGGCAAACAAAGCTGCTTTCAACAAGTATGAAGACCGGAGGTTCAATGGTAACTGTGATCATTGCAAGAAGCACGGCCACAAGAAGAGTCAGTGCTGGATCCTCCACCCACACCTCAAGCCGGCCAAGTTCATGAAGGAGAGGGAAGCTAGAGCTCACATCTCGGAGGGATCAACTGTTGCAAGCTCAAGCAAGACAACCGATGGTGATAAGAGGGAGGCTAGTGAAGGAAAGTCCCTTGTTGCCTACACGGGTGGTACCAGCAGGAACAATGATCAAGACTACATCCGGAGGTCTGACATTGAAGCCCTCATCAAAATGCTCAAGGAGAATGGTAACACCTTTGGTAACCTTAATGGGTATTCTCTTGGTGCTTCAATGGTTGCTAGTAAGCTAGAAAATGTGATTGATCCTAGGACTGATAGAACTGGTAGGACATTAGAAATGAACCGCCAAAGTCTTGCTTGTTCTATTCCTAAAGGAACTTGTCATATTGCTAATAGCTCGGCTAAACCTTTGATAGTAGACTCAGGAGCCTCCCATCACATGATAAGTGACACCAATCTGATCAAAGACATTGAACCGGCTAATGGTCATGTCATGATTGCTAATGGTGATAAGATTCCTATTAGAGGAGTGGGAAATCTAAAACTGTTTAGTAAGAACTCAAGAGCTTTCTATATGCCTGAATTCACTTCAAACCTGTTATCAGTTAAGAAATGCACTAATGATTTGAATTGTAAGGTGATATTCAGTCCTAACGAGGTTGAGTTTCAGGATATTGAGAGCCAAAGGATGATTGGAAAAGGAGTTACCAAGGGCGAGTTATATATGCTTGAAGAGCTTGATCCTGTTTCTGATTTTAGTTGTTCCTTTACTACTGTTTCTTCTGCTTTGAATAAGAATGCTTTGTGGCATGCTAGACTAGGACATCCTCATGTTAGAGCTTTGAACTTGATGTTACCAGGTGTTATTTTCGAAAATAATGAGTGTGAAGCTTGCATTTTAGGCAAGCATTGTAAGAATGTTTTTCCAAAATCATCTACTGTTTATGAGAAGTGCTTTGATTTGATTCATTCTGATGTTTGGACTGCTCCATGCATATCTAGGGATAATCATAAGTATTTTGTGACATTCATTGATGAAAAATCTAAATACACCTGGTTAACACTCATTCCATCTAAAGATAGGGTCCTTGATGCATTTAAAAACTTTCAATCCTATGTGACTAACCATTATCATGCCAAGTTTAAAATTTTTAGATCAGATAATGGAGGAGAGTACACAAGTCATGCCTTCAAGGATCACTTAGCTCGTCATGGGATCCTTCATCAGACCAGTTGCCCATACACTCCACAGCAAAATGGAGTGGCTGAGAGGAAGAACCGCCATCTCATGGAGATTGCAAGGTCCTTAATGTTTCAAGCTAATGTGCCTAAGAGATTTTGGAGTGATGCTGTGACTACTGCTTGCTATCTCATCAACCGCACACCCACAAAGGTCCTGAATGATCAAGCTCCCTTTGAGGTTCTCAACAAGTACAAGCCATCAGTAGACTATCTACGGGTCTTTGGGTGCCTCTGCTATGTACTGATTCCTGGAGAGATGAGAAACAAGTTAGAAGTCAAGAGTACAAAGGCGATGTTTATAGGCTACTCCACAACTCAGAAGGGATACAAGTGCTATGATCCAGTGGCAAGAAGAGTTCTGGTGTCTAGGGATGTCAAGTTCATAGAAGAAAGGGGGTATTATGAGGAGAAGAATCAAGAAGAGTTGAAGGACCTTACCTCGGATAAGGCCGCAACTCTTAGAGTTATCTTGGAAGGTCTTGGCATTGGAGTGACCAAGAACCCGAATGGAAGTGGTCCAACAGGGACAAGTGAAGCAAATCAGCCTCCCCACCTTGATCATGAGGGGGGAAACACTGAAGATCAGGAAGGTGGAAGTTCTGACAGCAGTGGAGAGTTTGATTCAGGTCAAGAGGAGTTTGATGATCCTCAAGAGGAAGATAGAAGTTCAGCGTCTCATGATCAAAGTGGAGATGCTCAAGAAGGTCAGAGAAGTCCAAGCCCTGATCATCAAGAGGAGGAAGAACCTGAGGGAAGGGAAGTAGAACAGCAACAACAGTTGAGGAGAAGCTCTAGGATAAGAAGACCACCATCTGATTGGGTCAATACTAGGGTCTACTATAATGCCCAAGCGGTTGCGCACCCACCTCAAGTGGTCTGCTCTTTTACTCAGTATCCAGAAGAGCAATGTTCCTTCATGGTCAGCCTAGATGAGAGCTACATACCAAGATCCTATGAGGAAGCAGTTAAAGATAAAGAATGGAAGGAGTCAGTTGGTGCTGAGGCAAGTGCAATGATCAAGAATGACACATGGTATGAAAGTGAGTTGCCAAAAGGGAAGAAGGCAGTGACCAGTAGATGGATCTTTACTATAAAATACTTGGCGAATGGAAAGATTGATAGGAAGAAAACCAGATTGGTTGCAAGGGGCTTCACTCAAACCTATGGAGAAGATTATGTGGATACTTTTGCACCAGTTGCAAAACTTCACACTATTAGGATCATCCTATCTCTTGCGGTTAATCTTGAGTGGGGACTATGGCAAATGGATGTGAAGAATGCTTTTCTTCAAGGAGAACTTGAAGATGAGGTCTACATGCACCCTCCACCAGGCCTAGAGCACTTAGTGAAGAAAGGAAATGTGTTCCGGTTCACGAAGGCAATCTATGGTCTTAAACAATCTCCTAGAGCATGGTACAACAAGCTGAGCACTACTCTCAATGGCAAAGGGTTCAAGAAATCTGAACTGGACCATATTGTTCACTCTTCTGACCACATCAGGTATAGTTGTCCTTCTTGTGTATGTTGATGATATCATCATCACAGGAAGTGACAAGGCAGGTATCCAATCCACTAAAGACTTCCTTAAATCTGTGTTTGAAATTAAAGATTTGGGAGAGATGAAATACTTTCTTGGCATTGAGATATGTAGATCCAAGGAAGGTTTGTTTCTGTCCCAAAGAAAGTATACACTTGATCTCTTGAAAGATGCAGGGAAACATGGAGGGAAGACAGCAAAGATGCCACTAGAGGATGGGTACAAGGTTCCTCGTGAGGGGGAGATTGAAGACAACCGGCCATTCCATGATCCTAAGCTTTATAGAAAGCTTGTTGGTAAGTTGATCTATCTTACCATTACTCGACCTGATATATGCTTTGCCGTGAATCAGGTGAGTCAATACATGCAAGTCCCAAAGGAACACCATTGGCATATGGTTGAGAGGATACTGATGTATCTAAATGGATCACCAAACCTTGGAGTATGGATGGGATGCAATAAGAGCACTGAAGTGGTGGGCTATTGCGATGCGGATTGGGCAGGAGATAGGCTGGATAGGAAGTCAACCACTGGATATTGTACCTTCATAGGTGGGAACCTAGTTACCTGGAAGAGCAAGAAGCAGAAGGTGGTCTCCTGTTCCAGTGCTGAAGCTGAGTATAGGGCAATGTTGAAGCTTACAAACGAGCTGGTGTGGATCAAAGGCATCTTGAAGCATGTGGAGGTTGATCAGTCTACACCAATGACTATGCATTGTGATAATCAAGCAGCGATTCATATAGCTTCCAACTCAGTCTTCCATGAAAGAACCAAGCACATTGAGGTCGATTGCCACAAGGTGAGACAGATGATTGGGTTGGGTGTAACCTTGCCATGCTAGACAAGGAGTGAGGATCAGTTGGCGGATGTGTTTACAAAGGCTGCTAGACAGAAGACAATGGAGTCCATCCATGTAAGGTTGGGGCTCATTAATCTAACCCAACTTAGCTAATCCCCTGCTATGAGGTCTCTACTCTTTTTCCCTCATCAAAGGGTTTTATCCCAAAAAGGGTTTTCTCTTTGGTGAGGTTTTTAATGAGGGAGATCTCATAGCCTTCCAAGCTTGACTTGTTCCATATGGTCAAGCTTGAGGGGGAGTGTTAAGTTGAGGCATCTATCTTGGGGTTGATTAGAAAGAAGAGAGAAGAAGGGTTTGGGTCGACCTTGTCCGTACAAGGCCGTACAGGCCGTACAAGGCCGTACAAGGCCGTACAGGCCGTACAGGCCGTACAAGGTCGACCAAAAGCATTCGACCAGTTTTCACCATTCGGGTAAAACCAAAGTTACCCGGCTGCTTTACTAGGAAGGTAAGCTTATCCATCCGTTGGAAAGGAAGAGGAGAGCCGCGTGGACAGGCTGGCATGGACTGGAAGGATCAGCATCTTGTCAAAGATGCTGATGCCATTTACTTGGCCAGGAAGCCTCGGTTTGAATTAGGCACGCCCCCTCCTCAACCACAGCCACATCTTTTACCTTCTGCTTTACGAAAACCCTTGTAACTCTCTCTATATAAGCATACCCCGAGTGGATGAATAAATCATACAGTTCTCTCTAAACTTTCGAGTCTCACCATGTTCTTCATAGTCTTTCATTAATCTCCTTAGTTCTTAGTCTAAACCGAGTCTTTTGTTCATCAAATCTCTTTCTAGTCTCGTTCTTGTTACTTATTCATCTAAGATCTTAAAAGATCTTACATGTCTTCTTGCTTGAGAAAGTTGATGGCTCTCTTCACTTCAAAGACTCTGCCTAGGTTGGAGACATTCCCATACACCTTATACAGAGTATCCCACAGTTCCTTAGAGGTTTCACAGTAGGAATAAGCCTCTAGGATACTTTGGTCTAGAGATTTTTGGATGGCTGACAGCACCAGAAAGTCTTCTTCAACCCATTTGGTTTCATCAACAGCTACAACCTCTTTGCCATCTTCACCTTGTGTTACCAGCTTTGGGGCTTGACCTCCTGTCACATGACTCCATAAGCCACGACCTCCAAGAGCAGTCTTCACAAGTCTTGACCAGAGAAGGTAGTTTAACCCTTTCAAGGTTATTGGAACCGCAACAACCTTGGTTTGCTCCATCTTGGATGCTATGGACTGTTGGGTAATAGAGTGTTTCTTAAAAGTTTGAGAGTTTTGCGATCTGGAAGTGAAAGAATCTCAAGAACAACTTGTATACTACAGGAATCTGAATGATATACCCAGAGAAACAAGAACAAAGAGGAGGACTCGACAAGAACAGAGTAAAAACAGAGGAAAACAGAGGAAACAGAGGAAAAGCAGAGGACCCTTGCTATTATCCACTGGATAATAGTTTAGGTTTTGCTGGAAACTTGAAAGGAGATGAAGAAGAGAGTATTGCAGAAGAAGAATAGAGGTTTAGGAACTTGAGTGGCTCTGATACCATGTAAGTTTAAGAGAGTTTAGGAGAGAGTAAGTTGAAGAACAGCAAGAACATGAAGAAAACTTGATGAAAGAGAGAAGAGGAGAGTATTTTCGTGAGAGAAGAGAGAGAGAGTAAACAAGTAAAGAGGAGGTTACTTTCTCCTTAGTTTATTCATTCTGCTTGATGCTTATTATATAGGAACCATACAGAGAGAGAGGAAAGTGACATTTAGGAACAAAACAAAAGGGAAAACATTAAACTAATGCAAATGGTCCTCTCTGGAGATTCCTGATGGTGAAAGTGACATGTCCCAACGTTTTACTCTTGCTTGATTTGAATCATGTGACTTCTCCCATTTTGAATTCAAACTCTGTCCAGAAAGCACTCCTCCCATCTGTGACTAAGGTTGGCGTGTGAGTGAGGCTTTCCATGTCTTCCAAGTCAAGCTAGGTCTTGTCTTGGATGACTTGAGTTCCAAGTCTTGTACGGAATGCCTTGTTCCTCAAGTCTCCGAGTTCCTTCTCCATTTTGTCCATTCTGATCAGTGTCTCTCATTCTCTTATGGTTCTTCATCTCAATACTCTCTTACTCAGTCTCAGTAACAATCGCCCATCAGTTTCTGTCTCTGGTTCATACTGAACCAGGAGCTCATTCTCACTTCATTCTTACCATATTTTCTCAATTCTCACATGGTATCAGAGCTTTAAGCTCCTTTCATTCCGAAAATATGTGTTTTTCATTCCCAAAGTTCTGTGTAATGCATTTTTACTTTGTTTTACTCTGTGATGTTCTGTTTCTCTCAGTTTTCAGTCGGATCTCTTGAGCATTCTGTTTCTCTTGGTTTCTTCTTATCCTAGCTCATTTTTCATGAGAGTTCTCTCATTGTCTCTCAGTTAAACTTTGTTCTTCTAATTTCTCTTAAAAATTCTTCTTGGATACATCCTATTATCCACTGGTCCAAAGGTCTTCCAAGAGGGAAGAACCTCACCAGCACTCAAGACAGAGGAGTATACCTTGTTCTGAAACAAAAGAAAGCTTCAGTTACGTTCAGCAAGCTCCAGTGTAGTTCAGTTTCTGCAAAACCAGTGGGAACATTCTATTGTCCACCGGTCCAAAAATTCAAGGTGAAGAACACAGCAGCTGGGGCGATTCCAGTGAAGCTCAAAGGTCCAAAAAACAAAATTCATCTCTGGGTTAGAATGATGAAGGTGGTGCGGCCTGGATAGGCTTGTTCTCCGCGGATCACTTGAAGGGGACTGATTGAGGGTTGATCTAGAGGCCACTAGCACTCGGATCTGTTGATGAATGCCTCAGAGATGTGTTGCTACTCAATGACACAGGATTAACCTGTATTTTCGTTGATGGATCACAAGGAATTCCTTCCTTTAGATGAAGAGATCAATGCTCCTTTAGCTGAACAGAGAAAGCAGTAGAACTAGGCAAGCAAAGTGCTGAAAGTTTTCGAGTTTATTGAATGATCTGCAAGCTCCTCTTCGGCGCTTGTTAAATAGAAAAAAGTCTAACCCTAATCCTAAACCAAGTTGGTTTAGTCTAAACCTATTCCTAATCGATTTACTAACCCTAAACCCAATTGAAATTGGTTTACTAGCCCTAAACCCAATTAAAATTGGTTTACTAGCCTTAAACCCAATTGAAATTGGTTTACCCTGAATCAAAAATCCTAAATCTAATTGTGATATTAATATAATAAGTCTCCTTATGCCTCCTTGTCAAGTTAAACCACTTTCCTGTTGTCTAAGTTAGGTCCAAGTCGAATATGACCTAAACTGTACACACCATCACTTTCTTGATCAGTCTGGATTGCCTCATCTTGTCTCTTCATCTCTAAGCTTCATTTATTTTCTTCATGTCAACCCTTGTTCTTATTTCTTCATCTCAACAATAACTCCATCTTATTTGTTCTTCATCTCAACACTCTTGAAGAAACAAAGTTTTGGATTTGTTTGGCAAGTAAAATTCCAAACAAAATCTGTACAAGCAATTCTGATGTTCTTTTCAAGATGGAGTCTCTCACTATCTTCCAGAAGGTGGCGTCTGGTAAACAGGAAGAAAGGAGAGGTCCTAAGCATGAGAGGTTCAAGGGGAAAGCACACTCAAAGGAATGGAGTTGGGTAGAGAACCCAAAATCCAAATCTGCCATGTTCAAGTGAACCATGTGCCTTGGAGGTTCAAGGAACCAGCTCAGGTTCCTTGGTTGTAAGCTAAACCTTTTTTTCCTTGAGTAAATCTTGTGTCTTTATGTCTGGTTGTGTTGAGTGGTGTGTTTAGTATCTTAGGGACAGTTTAAAGTTGCTAGAGTTGTTGAACCTAGTTTCTGTTCCAGTATACTTAATAATTGTTTAAATTGTTTCTGGTTGTGTATGGTCTGTTCTAGGAGTTTACTAGCATGGTTATGTCTTAGGGATAAAACCTCAGCAAGAAAAAGAGTAAAGACCTCATGACAGGGGATTAGTTGCACCTAGTAAGATCAATGAGTCCCAACCTCTGATGGATGGACTCAAGTGTCTTCTGCCTCGGAGCCTTAGTAAACACATCAGCCAACTGGTCTTCACTCCGTGTATAACAAGGTAAGATCACTCCTTGGACTATCATCTGTCTTACCTTGTGGCAGTCGACTTCAATATGCTTGGTTCTCTCTTGAAACACCGAGTTGGATGCAATGTGAATTGCGGCTTGGTTGTCACAATGCATGTTCATTGGTGTGGCTTGATCAATCTCCAAGTGCTTTAGTATTCCCTTGATCCAGACTAACTCATTAGTCAGCTTCAATATGGCCCTATAATCAGCCTAAGCACTTGAGCAGGATACGACTTTCTGCTTCTTGCTTTTCCAAGTAACCCAGTTCCCACCAATGAAAGTGCAATAGCATGTTGTATACTTCCTATCTGCTCGATCTCCTGCCCAATCCGCATCACAGTATCCTACCACCTCCGTGCTTTTGTTGCATCCCATCCACACTCCTTGGTCAGGTGAGCCATTCAGGTACATCAGAATCCGGTTAACCATGCTCCAATGATGTTCCTTTGGTCCTTGCATGTGTTGACTCACCTGGTTCACAGCAAAGCATATATCAGGCCGTGTAATGGTCAAGTAGATCAACTTACCAACAAGCTTTCTGTAAAGCTTGGTATCTTCAAATGGTTGGCTGTCTTCAATCTCCCCCTCACGTGGGATCTTATACCCATCTTCTAATGGTGTCTTGACACTCATCCCTCCAAGTCTACCTGCATCTTTCAAAAGATGAAGTGTATATTTTCTTTGAGAAAGGAACAAACCTTCCTTGGATCTACATATCTCAATCCCAAGGAAGTATTTTATTTCTCCCAAGTCTTTAATCTCAAAAGCCGACTTTAGAAAGTCCTTGGTTGATTGAATCCCAACCTTGTCACTTCCTGTGATGATGATATCATCAACATACACAAGAAGGACTACCATACCTGATGGAGTGGTCAAGGTGAAGAGAGTGTGGTCGAGCTCAGACTTCTTGAACCTTTCCCATTGAGAGTTGTGCTCAACTTGGTGTACCATGCTCTAGGAGACTGCTTTAGACCATATATGGCCTTCTTCAGCCTCAAAACGTTTCCATCTTTAACCAAGTGCTCAAGACCAGGAGGGGGAAGCATGTAAACCTCATCTTCAAGCTCTCCTTGAAGGAAGGCATTCTTCACATCCATTTGCCAAAGACCCCATTCTAAGTTAACAGCAAGGGAGAGAACTATCCGGATTGTATGAAGCTTGGCAACTGGAGCAAAGTTATCAATGTAGTCATCTCCATATGTTTGTGTAAAAGCTCTTGCCACCAGTCTTGTCTCTTCCTTTCAATCTTCCCATTTGCAAGATACTTGATAGTGAAGATCCATCTGCTGGTCACAGCCTGCTTGCCTTTTGGTAGTTTACTCTCGTACCAAGTATCATTTTTAATCATTGCATCTGCTTCAGCTCCAACAGATTCCTTCCACTCTTTGTCTTGCATAGCTTATTCATAGGATCTTGGTAAATGACTCTCATCAAAACTGATCATAAAGGCTTTATTCTCTTCCGGGTAGTGAATAAGATTGCAAACAGCTTGGGCAGGATGAGCAACTGCTTGAGCATTATAGTATACCCGGTTGTCGATCCAGTTGGATGGAGGGTTTCTCACCCTTGTACTCCTTCTCAAAGGTTGAGCTTCTTGAGTTGCTTCTGGTTGAGCCTCCTCGACCTCTTCTTCTTCCTGGTTTCCATCTCCAGCTTCTCCCTCATCTTGATCCACACCTTGATCATGTGTGGAACCTGATTCTTCATCATATTGCTCTTCAGGATCAGGTTCATTTCCCCCCTCATGATCAAGGTGGGGTTCCTGTCCATTATCATTAGCCGTGGGAAGACCTCCTTGTTGTTGTCCTCCTCCACTCCTCGGATCCTGATATAAGTTAATCCCAAGATTCTCCAATATTACCCTCAAGTTGGCTGCCTTATCAGAAGCCAAATCCTTGAGCTCTGCTTGGTTCTTCTCCTCATAGAACCCTCTTTCTTCCACGAACTTCACATCTCTAGACACCACTACCCTTCTGGTTGCCGGATCATAACACTTGTACCCTTTCTGAGTTGGTGAGTAACCAATAAACATCCCCTTTGTGCTCTTGGCTTCCAACTTGTTCCTTAGATCCCCCGGTTTATGAACAAAACAGAGACAACCAAAGACCCTGATATGATCTAAGGCTGGTCTATGCTTGTTCAATACTTCAAAGGGTGATTGATCTTCAAGAACCTTAGTTGGGGTTTGGTTGATCAGGTAACAAGAAGTAGCCACAACATCACTCCAAAACCTCTTTGGCACATTGGCTTGGAACTTCATGGACCTAGCAACTTCCATAAGGTGCCGGTTCTTCCTTTCAGCAACTCCATTCTGTTGTGGGGTGTAAGGAGAGCTCGTTTGGTGAAGAATACCATGCTTGGATAGATGTTGCTTGAAGGCTTGACTAGTGTACTCCCCACCATTGTGTGATCCAAAAAATTTCAGCTTAGCATTGAAATGGTTAGTCACATATGCTTGAAAATTTCTAAATGCATCAAGCACTCTATCCTTAGATGGAATCAAGGTTATTCAGGTGTATTTAGACTTCTCATTTATGAATGTGACAAAATACTTATGGTTCTCCCTAGATATGCATGGTGCAGTCCAAATATCCGAGTGTATTAAATCAAAGCAGTGATCATAGATAGTAGAAGACTTTTGAAACACAGTTTTACAATGCTTGCCTAAGATACAAGCTTCACAATCATTATTCTCAAACATAACACCTGGAACCTTTAAGTTTAAAGCTCTAACATGAGGATGTCCTAGTCTAGCATGCCACAAAGCATTCTTATTCAAACCGGAAGCAGAAACAAAAGTAAAGGAACAACTATGATCAGGTAAAGAAGTAAACTCCTCAAGCAAGTAAAGGTCTCCTTTTGTAACTCCTTTCCCAATCAAACGACTGCTCTCAATATCCTGAAACTTCACATCATTAGGACTAAAGATCACATTGCATTGCAAGTCATTAGTACATTTCTTAACTGATAGCAAATTTGAAGTAAACTCAGGCATGTAGAAGCATCTAAATTTTTTATCAAACAGTTTAAGCTTGCCTATACCCCTTATTGGAATTCTATCACCGTTAGCTATCATAACATGTCCATTCGCAGGTTCAATCTCTCTAATCAGACTAATGTCACTAATCATATGATGAGATGCACCTGAATCAACTATCAAAGGTTTAGACATGTTACAAGCACTATGAGATAAACCAGCAATCCTAGAGTGAGTATAAGCATCAGTTTGATCATGAGTACTAGCAATCTTAGATGCACCAAAAGAATTCCCCTTGAGGTTACCAAAAGTGTTACCATTGTCCTTGAGCATCTTGATGAGGGCATCCATTTCTGATCGGCGGATGAACTCATGCTCATTTGGACGGTTGGTTTGAGCCGTGTAAGTCACCAAGGCTTTGTTCTCACCACATTCAGTCTCCTGTGCCTGATAGGATGGCCCGGCTCCACCCCCTCCTTGCTGATCACTCCCTCCATAGTTCACATTCGCTCTTGCATCTCTGTCCTTCATGAACTTGGTTGGCTTTAGGTGAGGATGGAGGATCCAGCACTGATGCTTCTTGTGACCTTGTCTCTTACAATGGTCACAGTTGCCATTGAACCTCCTTTATTCAAAGCGGTTCACCTTGTTGGCTTGAGGTACCTCCGCTTGGTTAGCTAAGGTAGGCTCCCCCTTTCCTGCAAATAGACCCAACGATCCTTGCTCCTTTTGAATCTGTGCGCAGACTTCCTCCAAGGTGGGTAGCTTCTCGGCTCGCAAGATGTGTTTCACCAGGTCATTGTAGCTGGAGTTAAGAGTCTGGAGCAAGCCAAAGAATTTATCTTGCTCCCATCTCTCATTAAGCTCAGCTGGATCGGTTGTGCTTGGCCTCAACATCTCGAGTTCTTACCACAAAGCTCTAAACTTTCCAAGGTGCTTTGTGAGCTCCATATCTTCTTGTGCTAGACTGTTGATGGCTCGCTTGATCTCAAAACTCGAGTAAGGTTTGAGATGTTACCATACACCTTCTGAAGAGTGTCCCACAGGTCCTTTGCCTTGTCACAGAAGTTGTATGCCTCTAGGATTGACGGATCTAGAGAGCTTTGAAGGATAGACATCACCAGGTTGTCTTCCTAGATCCACTTCACTTCATCACATATGACAATCTCCTTGTCGCCTTCATGAGTAACGAGCTTTGGAGCCTCACCCTCGAGGATGTGGTTCCACAAGCCCTTACTCCCCGGTGCTTTCTTCACCACACAAGACCATAGGAGGTAGTTTCCTCCCTTAAGTATCACTGGAGTCACGGTTGTTTTGGTACTCTCCATCTTGAAGGTTTGCAGAATGAAAAAGTGTTCTTGGGTGTTCTTCGTGAGAGATGAAATCAAAACCTAGATTTACGAGAACCTGGCTCTGATACGCTTGATTCCTTTGGCATCTTGACTAGATGCTTTAGGCCAGCCTGTCCAGACGCGGAGGGAACCTTATCCTCAAGGTTCAGTGCACTTGGACACACGGAAGGGAAGAGGGAAGCTTATCCGCGAGGAGGTAACTTTTGAGGTTTTACCCGGAGTAACTTTGGTCGACCCAAACTTACTTTTCGCGACCATGGTTGTACGGCCTTGTACGGACCACTTGTACGGCCTTGTACAAACCACTTGTACGGCCTTGTACGGACACCTCCGAACTTATTCCTCTTGTTGGATTTTCACCAGAGTATAAGGATCTGGGTTTGTGTGTGATGAACAAGCCTTTTAAGGCAAGGATGAACACGAAATGATGAAGAGAAAGGGTTCTGGTTTACTTGTGTGAACTTGAATCAGAATCAGAGATTATGAGAGACTAAGAGAGATTAAAAGACTAAGAAAGGGGAAGACTTGAGAGGGATTCGATCCAAGAACACTACAAGCTTTATTAGAAGTGGAGAGGGGTTTTCCCCCTTACTCCCTTAAACAATACACACGCCCCTAAGGGTCTTTAAATAGATAAAATGGGTGCTGGATACAAGTCTAAACCTAAAGAGGAGAGGCATGTGAAGTCAACAAGGGAAGGAGCCTAAATTCAAAATGCTTGGCCTACAAAGCTCACACGATTTTGGACAGGCTGTCCCTTGCTGTCTTTGTGGACTGAGCGTGTGGACATCTTCTTCCTTGGAGAGTATATGGTTGAGATTGAGCCAGGGCGTGGACAGGCTGTAAAGGTAACTTCCCAGAAGCTTCCTTGGCTCTTCCTTGATGGAATATGCCTTTGGCATCTCCCCAAGATAAGACCAACTCGCCATAATATCCTTAGACCTTATCCACTTCTTCTTGGTTAATTCCGGGAAGGTTCTTGTACGGCCTGGTCGATGTACGGACCACCCTTCCGTACACATCCGTACAAATCAACCCTATTTTTGCACATTGCTCATTTCCCTTCTTAGGTCGAACCATAAAGTGTTTTGGGTCGCCCATGTCCGTACGGTCCGTACAGTCCGTACGACCGTCCGTACATGTCGCCCTAACTATGCACATCTGTCCCAAATGCTCCCAAATTCTCCCAAACTTCTCCAATGCCTTCTCCCTCCAATATAAACTCTTATTAGACCTTGTTACAGCATTACATATGCTTCGGGATGCTCCTTAAGTCTTTCCAGACCTTCTTAGGAGTTTAACCCAAACTTTGCACATAACCTTAGTGACATTTCATCACTTCAGGTTAATACTCCCCCTCAAGCTTAACTCTATAGATCCTGAGTCAAGCTTGGAACCTGATATGGGCACGGGAAGCACCCTTCTCACACTCGATGGATAGAGGATGAGTATCAAGCTTTGGTGGATGGATGGAGGTGAGAATGGAGTGAGTTCTTGCGGATGGAATGGAATTGAGATGATAACCGGCTTGATTGCTCTTAGAACGGATCAGTGGAGGATGGGAAACAACAAATGGTCGTGTAACCAACTTGCTATCTCACTGGATGGAGGATGACGTGATGATGGAGTGTGGATCCAAGCTGCTTGTTCGTATAAACAACTCAACAAGGACAAGGGATGGAGATGGAGTGAATAGATTGATGAACTCAATCAGATGGATCGAAAGTCGCCACAAACTCTATGGAATTAGCTTGATAAGACTAGGTTGCTCTCAATGCTGCTTCTCACACACACGAAAAGACTTAGGGTTTTGCTAGGGGGCAAACTGACTCATATATTTCATAATAAGTTAAATGATACAAGGCTGCTTATAGGGGCTTATATACTCGCCGATGCAGCTATGCCCTTCTAGGGGTCTTTGAAGCAAATTTATTACATGACTCAATCTTAGGACCTAATGAAAACTTAGGCTAAACAATGCCTTGACTCTTTATTCGAAATAAACTAAAAAGGAAACAAAATGCTGCAAGAAAATATGATTTGGTTAGTCAAAATATCAAGCATATAATATAGACTCTTACCTTTGTTTGGGAGGCGCCTCTTGATGGTTTTTTAAATTGACTAGCCGTTGGAGAAGAGCCAAGCTTGAAGTGTAGTCGTTTTGGGGCTTGTCTCTTACTCCTAAACTCACCATTTCACTTAAGGGGAGAGATGGTGAATAAGGAAACCATCTCTTTATGCGGAATGATAGACCATAGGATAGCATTATCTTTTGGACCGTCTTGTATAACATAAGGTTGAGTCTTTATAACCTCTGATCCGGAAATGGAGAGCTTGTCTAGATGGTTTGTGATGTCATCTAAGTTGGGGTTGCTATTAGCCTTGGCAAACAATCCTTCAATGGCTTCACAGAAGCTTGCAATCACCCCCTTGGTTCCTGATCTTGTTCTTGGTGCTTGTCTTAGGGTTGGGATGTTGATATCTGGTTCTATGTCCTCATCATTCTCTCCCTCTTGAGAAGGTTCTGACCTCAGAACAGTTTCATCTGCATGAAAATAAGATAGATCAGACACATTGAATGTGGAAGATACATTTAACTCACCTGGCAGCTCCAGCTGGTATGCATTATCATTGATCTTCTTCAGGACTTTGAAAGGACCGTCTCCTCTAGGGGATAGCTTAGACTTCCTCTGGTTAGGGAACCTTTCTGATCTCATGTGTAACCAAACCCAATCTCCTGGTTCAAAAGAAACCTCTTTTCTGCCCTTATCAGCTTGTTTCTTGTTCAGCTCATTCTGATGCTCTAAGTTAGCCTTGACCTTCTCATGAATCTTCTGAATCAACTCGGCCTTAGTCTCTCCTTCTTGACTAATCATCTGGTCCTTGTGGGGAATAGGTAGGAGATCCAGAGGTGTTGTTGGCTTAAACCCATACACAATCTCAAAAGGTGATAGCTTAGTAGCAGAATGTGGAACTCGGTTGTAAGCAAACTCAATGAAAGGTAGACAATCAAGCCAATTCCTCAAGTTCTTACCAACCGTGGCTCTCAGTAGAGTGGAGAGTGTGCGGTTCACAACCTCAGTCTGACCATCATTCTGTGGATGGCAGGTTGTGGAGAAGAGTAGCTTAGTTCCCAGCTTCCTCCAAAGTGTTCTCCAAAAGTGGCTCAAGAACTTGGTGTCTCGGTCAGAAACAATGGTTCTAGGGATGCCATGAAGCTTCACCACTTCCTTGAAGAATAAGTCAGCAGTTTGGGATGCATCATTGGTTTTGTTGCAAGGAATGAAGTGTGCCATCTTAGAGAACCTGTCTACTACCACAAAGATGGAATCCTTGTTTCTGATCTTTGGCAATCCTAAAACAAAATCCATGGAAATGTCTACCCAAGGTAGGTCAGGGATAGGCAAAGGAATGTATAACCCATGGGGATGTAACCTGGACTTGGCTTTGAGGCAAATGATGCACCTTGCACAGAACCTCTCTACATCTCTTCTCAAGTGTGGCCAGAAGAAATGCTCAGCTACAATGCTGAGGGTCTTATCTCGGCCAAAATGTCCCATGAGGCCTCCTCCATGTGCCTCTCTCAAGATCAGATCACGCATTGATCCTTGTGGAATACATAGTCTCTTATCCCTGAAAAGGAACTCATCTTGCTGAAAGAAGGACCCAAATGCTCCTTGTCTACACTGCTTGTAGATGTCTCCAAAGTCAGGATCCTCACCATACTGATCCTTGATGTGTTCAAAACCCATAACCTTAGCCTCCATCAGTGATATAAATGCATGTCTCCTGGATAAGGCATCAGCTACAATGTTCTCCTTCCCCTTCTTGTACTTGATCACATAGGGAAATGATTCTACAAACTCTAACCAACGAGCATGTCTCTTCTTCAAAGTGTTTTGTCCCCTCAGATACTTGAGTGTCTCATGGTCAGTGTGGATCACAAACTCCTTGGATAACAGGTAGTGTTGCCAAGTTTCTAGTGACCTCACTAGAGCATACAACTCCTTGTCATAGGTAGGGTAGTTGAGGGTTTCTCCATTGTTGTGATCACCATTGGGTCAAATGCAACCTCCAGTCAATCCAACTGCCAAGACGCCAAGGAACCAGAAGAGGAGGCTTACCAGGGAGATATCCAGGAGCTGGTGGAGGAACTAGAACAAGTAGATCCCTATGTAGCCGACTGGATGAGTGGAGAGGAAGAGATGGATCAGAATGCAGCTCAAGATGACTTGATCTTCTCAGTTGGACCAATTACAAGATAAAAGACAAAAGCTCAGAGGCAAGCTTTGCTAGCTCTGCTTAAGTACGTGAGACAAGAGGAGGAATCGATCAAGAGTGAAGAACCAGCATGTTGGTTTAATGTGATTTCGATTTGTACTTAAATTGAACCAACAAACCAAAGACAATTAGGATTAGGATTTTCGATTCAGAGTAGTAAACCAATTTCAATTGGGTTTAGGGTTAGGGTTAGACAAAACCAAAAACAATTCGGTTTAGGTTTAGGGTTAGACAAAACCAAAACCAACTCGGTTTAGGTTTAGGGTTAGATGTAGCTTTCTATTTAAGCAAGCGCCACAGGCAGCTTGAAACTCATTCAATAAACTCGAAATCTTTTAGCAATTTGCTTGCCTAGTTCTTCTGCTTTCTCTGTTCAGCTAAAGGAACATTGATCTTCATCTAAAGGAAGGAATTCCTTGTGATCCATCAACGACAATACAAGGTAATCTTGTGTCATTGAGTAGCAACACATCTCTGAGGCATCCCCATCGCCAAGGAGAGCAGTCCATCATCAGATCCGAGTGCTAGTAGCCTCTTGATCAACCCTCTATCCATCCCCTTCAAGTGATGCGTGGAGAACAAGCCTATCCAGGCCGCACCAAGTGGTATCAGAGCCACTTGAAGGTTAGGGTTCGTGTTGTCTACTCAGATCTATCATTCCATCAAATACTTCTTCTCTTTCTATCTGTTGTAAGCTGATCCGGCCAACCCCTAAAAAAAAAAATCAAAAGAAAAAGTGGTCTAAGATCTAAAAACAGAAAGAGATCGGCCAAATCAAAAAAAGAAAAGAAAAGAAAAGAACAAAGAGCTGAGGAGAAATCCAGCTGGGGTGGTAAAGCGGATTGGTGACCAAACTCTTTCAATCTGTCTATCTAAATCACTTGGGATAAAAGTTGTAGAGCTTAGGTGAAAGAGCTTTGAATCTTAACTGAACTCGTGAGAAAGGCAGAGACTTGGCAACTAAAAACCGAGTGAGAGAGAGCTTTGTTTGTTATTTGGCTTTTCTAACTTGCTTTTCAGGTTACTATGGCTGAAAGAAGAGAAGGAGAGGATGTGGGAGAACCTGTTGTTCAACAAATCCGGCTTGATCAACTGCAGTTTGAAGCCATGATCGCTGAGATAACCAGGAGAATGGAGAGAGTTAACAGAGCTAACGTTGACTTACCTGGTAATGATCATGTTGCAGGTGTAGGTGCTGGACGAGCTAGGATGAGACCTAGGAGAGGAGCTCGTGCAATGGAAGAGGTTGAGGAGCAACTTGAGTCCGCAGAAGAGAGTGAAGGAGACTCACTGGATGGACAACAACCTAGGCACCACAACAGAAGGGTGCAGGCTGATGACAACCTTGGTAGCCTCAAGCTGAGGATACCACCATTCCATGGCAAGAATGATCCTAACGCCTACTTGGAATGGGAGAAGAAGATAGAGTTGGTCTTCGGATGCCAACACTACAATGAGGAGAGGAAGGTCAAGCTAGCAGCCACTGAATTCTGTGGTTATGCTATAAACTGGTGGGAGCAGATTGCAACAACAAGGAGGCGCAATGGAGAGCCCCAAATCACCTCCTGGTTTGAGATGAAAACCTTGATGAAGAAGAGGTTTGTCCCTGCTCACTATGGACGAGACCTTCACCAGAGATTGAGAAGACTTTCTCAAGGCACAAAGAGTGTAGAGGACTATCACCAGGAGTTGGAGACACTCATCATGAAGGCTGAAGTGGTTGAGGATGCTGAAGCAACCATGGCTAGATTCCAAGGAGGACTCAACCGGGAAATCCAAGATAGGCTGGAGCTACAAGACTATGAGGACATGAATGAGTTGTTGCACAAAGCCATTCTGATTGAGCAACAAAACAAAAGAAGAAGCACTGCCAAATCTCAATTCGGATCTGCTTCAAAACCAGCCTACTCAAAGGATGACAAATACTTCTCTAAGCCTAAAGAAGGAACCTCAGCAGTAGGTTCCACTCGTGATGACAAGGGCAAAGGACCAGCAACACCTGCTAGGTCCCGGAATGTCAAGTGCTTCAAGTGTCATGGCTTTGGACACTGAAGATTTGAGTAAAAAAGAGTAGAACTTATTTGTATGATCAAACAAGTTTCAGATCAAACTGAGTATGCAATCTGTTTTAGTAAGCAAACTGAGAGAGAAGAAGTATTTCTGAATAACTTTCTTTTTCTTAATTGTTACAAATTCTTGTACAACTTAATTATATAGATAAAACTACAGCCAAAACCACTTGCCAAAACCACTGGCCAAAACCATGAGCTAATGATGAAAACAAGAGGTGCATTCTGAGCAGAAAATATCTAGCCACTGTTTTTGACTTTCTTGACCTGCTTGCTTGCTTACTTGCATGCTATCTGAGAGTTGATCCACGTCCTGGACTTTATGACCTGCTTGCTTGCTTACTTGCATGCTGTCTGCTTGTTGGGCCACGTCCTGGGCTTCACACTCTTCAGTTTCTTTACTCTTCTCTTGGTTACAGCCCAATGGATCACTTAGCTTTCTCTTCTTGGACTCATTCTCCTTCTCAGCTATACAGCCCAATATCAGTGAAGAGGTGTGTGCTTGCTTTCTTTCAACATTCCCCCTCAAGATTGGCTGGTGGAGATCCAATAAGCCGATCTTGCGATGAAGAGCATCACACACCTTTGATGAAGTTGCCTTTGTAAAGATGTCAGCAACCTGATCAGAGCTCTTCACATAAGATGGAATGATCACACCTTCTTGAACCTTCTCTCTGATATAGTGGCAGTCCACTTCAATATGCTTTGTTCTTTCATGGAATACTGAATTAGATCCAATGTGGATTGCCGCTTGATTATCACAGTGTAAGACAATTGGTTGAGATGATTCAACTCCAAGATCTTTAAGCAGATGCTTCAACCATACAAGTTCTCCAGTGATGCTTGCCATTGCTCTGTATTCAGCTTCAGCACTTGATCTTGAGATTACCTTCTGTTTTTTGCTCTTCCAGGTTACTAGATTGCCTCCAATAAAAGTACAATACCCAGTTGTTGACTTTCTATCATTCCTATCTCCTGCCCAATCAGCATCACAATAGCCAACAATATCAGTATTTGAATTGCATCCCATCCAAATACCTTTGCCAGGTGTGCCTTTGATGTATCTCAAGATCCTTTCCACCATTGTCCAATGATGTCTGTTTGGAGCATGCATATGTTGACTCACTTGATTCACTGCAAAGCATAAGTCAGGTCTAGTGATGGTGAGATAGATCAGCTTTCCTACCATTCTCTGATATTGTTTCTCATCAGCAGCTGGTTCCCCCTCAGGCTCATCTTTATAGTTCTTTTCAATGGGAGTTTTACATGGCTTAGACCCCAACTTTCCTGTCTCTGATAAAAGGTCTAAGGCATACTTTCTTTGGGAGAGAAACATACCAGTATTAAGCTTGCATACTTCAATCCCAAGAAAGTATTTTAGTTCCCCTAGATCCTTGATATCAAAGGTTCCCTTTAAAAGCTCTTTAGTGTGTTTAACACCATCTATATCATCACCAGTTATGATTATATCATCAACATAGATCAATACCACCACCATACCTTTGTCTCCTTTGATTGTGAATAAGGTATGATCCGCCTCAGATCTTTTAAAACCATCTTCCATCAAGCAACTACTCAACCTTTGGGAAGCTTTTAGGATTTGAACACCTTAAGTCTTGTTATGCTGATGATCCAGAGTTTCAGGAAGCTTTTAGAAACACTGAGAAACATGCTAGTGGA
>CAJHQP010002746.1:0-79409 GCA_905132765.1 Moricandia arvensis | reverse complement strand
TAAAAACGAATTTAATACTTATTGATTAGATAAATGTTTAAATTAATAATAATATAAGAATTATCCTAATCTGAATATATATTTTAAAAATAAAAAGATAATTCCCATATAGATATTGTGTTGTTACCGGAAAATATATTTTAATTAAAAAAATTCAAAAACTAAAAACACATAAATAAATATTCATAAAGTAAAACTTTTAATTGTATATAATTCAGAAAATAAAATCGAAAATTTCTAATACGTAATTATTTTCAAATTAAAAGAATATAATAATATAATATAATGATATAACTGTGAATTTATTTTTGGCCTCTAAACTCACACGTTAAATTAAATTTAAATTTATATTTTATATAGTTAAACCTTAAGAAAATACGTGTTTGACAAAAATAAATTCATATATTGTATATTATCTATACTATATTTGCGAAGTGATTTTCGCAATGGAGCTCTCACGTTAAAAGTTAGAGTGGTTAATATCGTTTATGACCCTTAATGAATAAAATATATAAATCAGTCAAAAATAAAAAACAAATTTAATACTTATTTGATTAGATAAATGGTTTAAATTAATAATAATGATAAGAATTATCCATAATCTAAATATATATTTAAAATAAATAAAAAAGATAATTCTTATATATATTGTGTTGTTATCCAGAAAATATATTTTTGATAAAAAAATTCAAAAACAGAAAACACATAAATAAATATTCATAAAGTAAAATTTTTAATTGTATATAATTCAAAAGAGAAATTGAAAAAAGTAGAATACGTAATTATTTCAAATTAAAAATAATATAATAATATAATATAATGATATATATTCGTGAAGTTATTTTTCGCCTCTGAACTTACACGTTAAATAAATTTATGTTTATATTTATATAGTTAAACCTTAAACATGAACTAGCTTTGATCCGCGCTCCGCGCGGATTTATGTTCTGTATAAATATATATATTTATATTAGTTGTAAAAAGCATTCATATTTATGTAGGTATTTGAGTTATGATGTCGGTGTATCTTGTTCATTTTGTTTAGCGCCTTTTTCTAACTATCAAGTGTAATAATGTTTTGATATATACTTTTGTTAAGTATAAAATTTAGAGTATCTTATTAAGATTGTTTGTATTTTATTAAATTATATTATAAATTTAGAGATTGCAATTATATTTTTAAAATTATATTTTATATTTATTTTTTTAAAATAAATATTTAGAAAGCAAAAAAGACAAAAATAAGAGCTTTAGCAATTTTAGTAACAAATGTCATTTTTAAAAATTGAATTGGGCTGTTTGGTTTTGGGCAATTTTGTTTTCATTTAAATTATTGGACTTTAAACTTATATTGAAGCCCATGTAAAGAGCAAAACTACAGATGTTTTAATTGCAGTGGCATTCTATTGTAATTTTTGAGAAAAAAACTAAGGTTATTTTATTTTGTACTTCCCCTTTAATAGTTTAGATTAATCATATAAAATAAAAGATCATTCAAAAAGAAAGAAAATACGTGTTTGACAAAATAAATTTAAATATATTGTATTATTATCCAAACTAATTTTATTCTTTCTCTAAGATCAATTTTGAATGTATATTTATAGATTCAATTTTTCAAATTAAAAGATAGATTTCTATATTTTTTATCAATTACGAAGAAATGAAATAGACTTTAGATTTTCAAAATTTAAAGGAAAACATAGATTTGTTTTTAATTTTTGAATAACTTTATCAATGTAAAAAAGTTTAATGTTTTAGGTCGAATTATTTAGATGCAATTAATCATTTATTTTGATAATTTTTTTAATTAACTTAAATATAATTAAGCCTGCATGTGCGGATGCACACACCTAGTTACTTATTATTTGCGAAGTGATTTTTCGCAATGGAGCTCTCACGTTAAAAGATAGAGTGGTTAATAACGTTTTATACCCTTAATGAATAAAATATATAAATTCAGTCAAAAATAAAAAAGAATTTAATACTTATTTGATTAGATAAATGGTTTAAATTAATAATAATGATAAGAATTATCCATAATCTGAATATATATTTAAAAATAAAAAGATAATTCATATATAGATATTGTGTTGTTATCCGGAAAATATATTTTAATGAAAAAAATTCAAAAAATGAAAACACATAAATATAATATTCATAAAGTAAAATTTTTAATTGTATATAATTCAGAAAAGAAAATTGAAAATTTATAATACGTAAATATTTTCAAATTAAAAGAATATAATAATATAATATAATGATATATATATATATATGAATTTATTTTTTGCCACAAAAATCACACGTTAAATTAAATTTAAATTTATATTTTATATAGTTAAACCTTAAGAAAATACGTGTTTGACAAAAATAAATTCAAATATATTGTATTATTATCTATATTTTTATTTGCGAAGTGATTTTTCGCAACGGAGCTCTCACGTTAAAAGTTGGAGTGGTTAATATCGTTTATACCCTTAATGAATAAATATATAAACCAGCTAAAAATAAAAACGAATTTAATACTTATTTGATTAGATAATGATTTAAATTAATAATAATGATAAGAATCATCCATAAGTGATTGGTCCCCTGCAGATATTTGAGTTATATACAAACTAATTTTTCACTTTGTAAAGCTATTTCACTTTGTAGGGGACCAAGTCCACTAATAAATAGGGGACCAAGCCAAGAAAAATAAAAACCAGACCAACTTAAAAGTTTTTGGTCGAAAAGCCCTAGCTGCGAATAGATAAAAGGTCGAAAAGCCCTAGCTGCGCAGAGAGAGCGCGATAGAAAGACCCGGAGGAAGATGGACAAGGAGAAAGCGACCATGGAAGAGGCAGAGTGGAAGATCCGGATGCAGGATCGGAGGAAGAGGAAGAAGAAGGAAACGGCCATGGAAGAGGCAGAGAGGAAGATCCGGAGGAGGATGCGGAGGAAGAGGGAGAAGGAGGAAACGGCCATGGAAGAGCCAGAGAGGAAGATCCCGAGGAAGATAGCGAGCGTGGATGATGATGAGGTAGTTGTCGTAAATTGTATGTTTGTACTCATGGAATCGTTGGTGAGAAGTGTGTGTTTTTTTTGGTCAGCTCTGGGCAGGATTTAAGTGGGAGGAAACAGATAAGATCCTGAGTGGTGAAATCCAACCCAAGACCTTGATCACTACCTATATGTTTCCATGCTCTGTAAGGCCTACTTAATAACTTGTACTTGTTTAATTAAGTAGTTATGATCTCTTTGTTTTTTTCATATGGTCAGAAAAGCTACCCTGAGAGAGGACCTTTTATTGCGAGAGAAATGGCCTCGGTGTTCCCCAATTCTAAATACGTGATCAGAGGGCCCAACGTCAGACTTGATGCTGTTAGTGTCCAAAACTCTTAACACTGGTTTCATAGTTTTGTAATTTTTTTATTTTCTAGCGTCTAAACGTGTTTGTTTGTCTATATATGTTTGTCTAAACCCACGGCACAGGTCATAGCATTAGCGAGAGAGAAGGGTTGCACATCTCTCATCTTCGCTTTTACAGACCATACTGGAGAAGGTCCGTGTTTCTTCTTCGTGTTTATATATATATATATCATCTTATCTTTTTATTTACTGCAGATTCAATCAGTATCGTGAACTTGCTGAATCATGCCAAGGCTGATTTCAGAGTTATTGATCTCATCCCACGGGAGGATATTCCGGTATATATCACTTTTTGTCTATTTTTATAATCTGCCTTGATTTAATTTAGTTCCAACCTTTCCTTTTTAGAATCGTTCTGATCCCATCAGCGGCCTCTACCCGCGTCTTCAGATGAGAGGTTTTAAGTCTCCTGCCAATGTTGGCACTGCCAAGTACAGTTCTGAAATGCTTTATTCATACTATATAAATTCGTTTCTTCTTACGTCTTAATAATGTCATCTTTCTTTCCTCTTCAGAATGATACAAGCGCTCTTCCCTATGTCCCTGATGTCCCTAGTCAAAGGAGTATTGCATGGTTTGAGAAGCAAAATAATTATATCTTTTTCCGACATTCTGGGTAACATTTTGTTTTCTTCTCTTTGTTTAGTCTCTTATGCGATTATTATTATAAAGAACAAAATAAATAAATATTTTGTTTTCTTCTCTTTGTTTAGTTACTTCAAAAAGGAAACCCTTGAAGGACAACCTCCTCCTAGTGTTTCGCTCACTGATCAAAGTAACTTTCCCTTATGATTTTGTGCTTTGCATCAACGAAAATTGGACAAGTTCTTGTTTTTGATTGTATCATTTTTTTTTTTTTTTGTGGCAGGAATGTGGACCTCGTTTTGCGCTCCAGTTCACGGGTGTACACATGTTTGATGATCACACCTTCGACTTCTATCCGATTTGCACGGTAAAATCACTACCGATGACTATAGTTTCTCTCTCATTTAGACAATCTGGCCCTAACACAGCCATTTTCTTCTCTCTCGCAGCCGGATATGACTTGGACCCCTCGTTTCAAACCACTTCCTCTGCGCTGAACACCCTTCTCGTTATTTCCTCTAAATATGTTAATTCGCCTGCACTACTTAAACCTAACTTGGGATTTTTGTCGTGATACTTTTATTTATGTTTGCAACAACATAACATAAGTAGACTAAACCATGTGTGTTGTCTTGCTTATGATTTTTCTCACCCCTTCATTGCATGCTTCATTTTATCCCATTTTTATGTCTATCTCACTAGAGACTGACATAATTTAGATGTTAATTGTGCTACTAAAAAATATTATCTAGTTAGGCTATTTGATCTGACATACGGTTTAGATAGTTATCTAATCAACTATAAAGGTTTTTTTTTTTTTTATCTTTCGCAGAGAATCAATTATGGTTGTTTTAGTCAACAGCTAATCATACATAACTTATTTTCCAACTCAATAAAAGTAATGATACGTTTGTTTGTATCAGTTTTGTCAAACGGCCAGGAATCTACATCCATTTTGCTTTATCTTCTCCCCATACAGTATATACAAAAAATCTGAGATTAGGTCCGGAAAAGCCTAAGCACAATTATTCTTACATTCTTTTTTTTTAGTGCCTCAAGCAACAATACTTTCATTTTTCCAAAAGAATGCACATGATTTGTAACCTCAAGAGATTCAAACACAAGAAGCAGCTGGTTTATTTGGTACTAAACTGGTTTAGCTTAGTTAACTTGCAGTTAGGCTTTGTAAATCCTTGGTATATAAAAGGATACGAGAGAGTCTTTTAGAATCTATGTGAGCTAATAAGAACTTGAGAGAGAGAGAGATCATAAGGCGACGGAGCTCTGGTTGTTCTCCACCATCTCGGTTTGAGATTGGTGCTTTGTTCTAGTGGATTTGCTAGCTGAGTCTGACTCCAGGGATTACTACTCCACATCGGAGTGATACCCTGGGTAAACAAACCTCTCCAAGTATCTTTCTTTTGTTCTTGGTACTTAGCATATCGTAGATCTAAGATCGAAAGCAGAGAACGATCAATAATAAGTAGATCTTGCTTGGATTCATCTCGAATCTGAGGGATTTGGCGCAACAATTGGTATCAGTGCCTCGCTTCAATTCTAGATCTGAGGGGTTTTCGATGAAGAAGACGAAGACGATACGAGCAGAGGTGAGCTATTCGACGGATCCGGCGACTTCTCGCTATGGACGATTGGAATGATGGCTCACTTCGGTGTATCGGGATTAAAGGAGGTTGTACTAAGTGACGACTTCGAGATCGAAGATCCAGAGTCTAAAAAGAGGGAAAGAAGGAAGATAACGACGAATCGGGATCATTGGAGATCAAGAAAATCCTTGATCCGGTGAAGTTGAAAAAGGATGAGAAGTCAAAAGACATGATCATCCTCAACATCGGGAATCAAGTACTCCGTAAGATCAAACACTGCACTACTTTAGCATCGATGTGGTCATCACTTGAAAGGTTGTATCTATCCAAGTCTTTACCTAATCGCATCTTTGTTCAATCTTGCTTCTATACGTTTAGGTGTGATAGCTCTAAGTCTGTTGATATAAACGTAGATGATTTTCTTAAGATTGTTGCAGAGATGGGGAGCTTGAACGTCAGTGTTACTGATGAGATTCAAGCCATTGTCTTCTTGAGTTCCTTACCAGCTACCTACGATCAACTCAAACATACTCTCAAGTATGGGAAAGACTCACTCACTTTGGAGGAAGTCATATTGGCTGCAAGATCCAAGCAAAGAGAGTTTCAAGATAATGGTAAGAGTGAAAAGGGAAATGAAACGGTTCTATATACCTCATACAGAGGTAGACAAAGCAGACGTGGAACCAGTGACTCTCGAGGAAGCAGAGGAAGAAGTAAGTCGAAGACCAGAAAGGTCACATGCTGGTACTGCAAGAAGGAGGGTCATGTCAAAGCTGAGTGTTACGCAAGAAAGAAGAAGATGGAGGAAGACAGTGATGGAGAAGCTGCTGTTGCCATTACCCAATCGGGATCAAATGATGCTTTAATGGCCATAGGAGATGAAGCAAGCGAGAATTGGGTCATAGACTCAGGGTGTACACATCAAATGACATGCCGTCGTGATTGGTTCACAATTTTAGTGAGATAAAACCAACAAAGATCCTGTTGGGAGATTATCATACACTGGAAACACTTGGAGTTGGTACTGTGAGGATCAACACTCATGGTGGCTCTGTGAAGCTGATGCATAATGTCAGATACGTTCCATCACTACGGAGGAATCTCATCTCTACAGGGACGCTTGACAAGTTGGGGTTCAAGCATACTGGAGGAAGAGGCAAACTTGTATTCTCAAAGAATTCAAAACTCGCATTGCAGGGAACTCTAAAGAACGGTCTCTACATCTTAGATGGTGAAACCATCTGTCCAGAAGCTTGCAACTCAGAGGGTCTCAGGTTAAAGACGCCGGTTTGGCATTGTAGGCTTGGACATATGAGCTACAAGAACCTTCAAGTCTTAGTGAGGGAAGGCATTTTAATCAAGAAAGAGATTGGAGCAGATTTCTTCTGCGAACATTGCGTCATGGGAAAGTCCAAACGAGTAAGTTTTGGTACAGGTAAACATGATACTACTAACGTGTTAGAGTATATACATGCAGATCCATGGGGATCTCAAAACACTCACCCTTCCTTATCAGGTAACAAGTATTTCTTATCACTCTAGGAAGGTTTGGACATTGTTTCTTAAAACTAAGGAATGAAACTTTTGCTAGATTCAGTGAATGGAAACTGCTTGTTGAGAACCAGGTAGATAAGAAAGTAAAGTGCCTTAGGACAGATAACGGTCTAGAATTTTGCAACCATGTGTTTGATGAGTTTTGCAGGAAAAATGGGATAAAGAGACATCGAACTTGAGCTTATACACCGCAGCAAAACGGAGTATCTGAAAGGATGAATCGCACCATAATGGAGAAGGTTCGATGCTTGTTGAATGATCTGGCCTCAGTGAAGACTTCTGGTCGGAGGCTGCTGCTTTCTCGGTGTACATCATCAACCGTTCTCCATCATCCGTGATTGGCTTCAAAATCCCTGAAGAGATATGGCTTGGAAATAAACCGAGTTACAAGCATATGAGGAAGTTTGTCTCTGTTGGCGTATGTTCATAAAGATCAAGGAAAGCTGAAACCTAGAGCGGTTAAAGGTGTTCTCATTGGCTATCCCCCGGGAACAAAAGGCTACAAGATTTGGCTCCTAGAAGGTCACAAATGTGTAGTCAGCAGGAATGTGAAATTTTGTGAAGATGTTATGTTCAAGGATATATCGAAGGATGTTGAAGGAGGAGCTGTGGATCATACAACTCAGTCAGAAACAGATAAACCATCTATTGAGATACCTATCAAGGAAGATGTAGTTGCTACAAATCGAGGAGGAGCTACCCAAGACTTGTAAATGAAGTTGAGTCTGAGGACTCGAATCAAGATAGTGACGAAGAAGCAAGATCGAGTTTGTCAAACTATCAATTGGCTAGAGACAGACCACGAAGAACAATTGTTCCTCCAGTGAAGTTTAATGATTATGATTGCTCTGAGGTTGCATTTGCATTGACCATGTTCGAGGTCATGAATACAGAAGAACCAAAAGACTATGCAGAAGCAAGAGCAAGTGAAGACTGGGATAAATGGAGTAAGGCGTCTGATGATGAAATGGACTCACTAATCAAGAATGGCACTTGGGTTCTGGTGAAAATGCCTAAGGACAGGAAAGTCATAAGCTGTAAGTGGCTTTACAAGCTCAAGCCAGGAATGACAGATGAGGAGCCTAAGAGATACAAGTCGTGGTTAGTAGCTCGTGGATTCACACAGAAGGAGGGGATAGATTATCATGAGGTGTTTGCCCCTGTGGTTAAACACGTATCAGTCCGTTACATTGCTATCACTCGTGGTGAACCTGGACTTGGAGCTAGAACAAATGGACGTGAAGACAGCGTTTCTACATGGGAACTTAGAGGAAGATCTCTTTATGGAGCAACCAGAAGGGTATGAAGACAAATCTAAGCCTGATCATGTGTGCCTCTTGAAGAAGTCTCTGTATGGGCTCAAACAGTCACCTCGCCAGTGGAATAAACGGTTCGATGAGTTTATGACTCTTCACGGTTACAGCAGAAGTCGAAGAGATGCTTGTGTCTACACAAAAGAATGTCTTGATGGAAGTTTAGTCTATCTCCTTTTATACGTAGATGACATGTTGTTAGCAGCTAAGGAGATGAGTGATATAAAAAACTTAAGGGAGAATTGGAGTCAGCTTTTGAGATGAAAGATTTGAGTCCGGCTTGTAGGATTCTCGGCATGGATATTCACAGAGACAAAAGAAAGGGTGTGTTAAGGCTGTCTCAGACAAGTTACATCAAGAAGGTGGTCTCAAACTTCAGGATGGATGGTGCTAAGAGCTCTATGACACCTATGGGAGCTCATTTCAAACTGTCAGCACTAAAGGAGCACGAAGAATGTATTGATACAGATGCGGTTCCATATCTATCAGCGGTTGGAAGCATCATGTATGCAATGATAGGTTCAAGACCTGACCTTGCGTATGCGACAGGTCTTGTGAGCCGGTTCATGAGCAGACAAGGAGAGATTCATTGGGAGACAGTTAAGTGGCTTTTCCGGTACATGAAGGGGTCTGCAGATGTTCAACTAACATATACTCAAGAGAAGGAGTTCAAGATCCAGGGATACTGCGACTCAGATTTTGCGGGAGATAGAGATGGAAGTATATCTTTGTCTGGATATGTTTTTTACAGTCGGAGGAAATGTGGTTAGTTGGAGATCTTGTTTGCAACCGGTGGTAGCTTTGTCAACAACCAAATCTGAATATATTTCGTTAACGGAGGCAGTGAAGGAAGCAATATGGTTAAAAGGATTGCTTGAAGACCTTGGAATTGCACATGGACCAGTTCAAATATGGTGTGACTCTCAGAGTGCCATTTTCTTATCGAGGAATGCTGTATTTCACGCTCGTACGAAGCATATGAGAGTCAGGTATGATTTCGTGTGTGACATCATTGACCAAGGAGAAGTTGAGGTCTTGAAGATTCATACCAACCGGAATCCAGCTGATATATTGACGAAAGTGGTTCCAGTGAGCAAGTTTAATGCTGCGTTGAGCTTGCTCAAGGTCACCAAAGCCTAATAAGCTTTGGCCTCGCCAGACGGTGTAGGCTAGAAGGTAAATCCACGGAAGAGAACAGAGACACGAGAAGAGTTGAAGCATGAAGAAGACCAAGCTTAGCTCAAGGAGGAGTATGTTTGTGAGTGATCTAATCTTGGCTCTTATAGCATCATTGTTAGTTTCCATTTTCTCGGATAGTTAGGAGTTAGTTAGGTGGTTAAGCTGGTTATTTGTTAAACCGGTTTAGCTTTAGTTAACTTGCGGTTAGGCTTTGTAAATCCTTGGTATATAAAAGGATACGAGAGAGTCTGTTAGAAGCTATGTGAGATAATAAGAACTTGAGAGAGAGAGAGATCATAAGGCGACGGAGCTCTGGTTGTTCTCCACCATCTCGTTTGAGATTGGTGCTTTGTTCTAGTGGATTTGCTAGCTGAGTCTGGCTCCAGGGATTAGTACTCCACATCGGAGTGATACCCTGGGTAAACAAACCTCTCCGTGTATCTTTCTTTTGTTCTTGGTACTTAGCATATCGTAGATCTAAGATCGAAAGCAGAGAACGATCAATAATGAGTACATCTTGTTGGATTCATCTCGAATCTGAGGGATTTGGCGCAACAATATATATATATATATATAGGGCCCTGGAATTATTTATACTATTATGCCTAACAAATACTCTGTGGTAGTTTGATTCCTCCGAAGCTATCTGGTACTGCATTCAGTGGCTGAGTTCAACTCGGTTCCCATCCAGAAAATGTCTAGACTCAAACTACGTGAGATCATTATTCTTGCTGCCTAACCTCTATTCTGACACGTTTTCCGGCTTAAACATTATTCCCTAGCCTGTAAAAGAACATGTAGCTCATATGCAACAAACTAAAATTTGTTTTTGTATTGATAGTTGTATAGAATTATCAGTTCAGATGGTATTTGCTATGGGTTTGTGAAACACCCCAACCTGGAAATCTTTTAAAACATGTTAAAAAAGTCTTAGTAAAAGATCAAGTCAAATTTATCGGATAAACATAGGAAATATTGCAACTTTATAAATGAAACATGAGACTGAGTCCTTAAAATCCAGTAGTATACATTAAAAAGCTTTTACAAAACTTCCAAACATACCCAAGTTTAAAACACCATTCCTCGATGGTCTTTATAGCCTCACGCTCCGATCCACACAATCAACTTTACCTGCATCGCAAAAGATGCATGAGTATACAAAATTACTCAGTGAGGATGCTCAAAACCGCCCAATCAAGCAATCAAATTCCACGTTCTATTCTAACAACCTAGCAATTCAACTCTATCAACCTAGCAATCTGTTTTCCATCATTTTTTACTTACACATTATTTCCTATTACTTATTCATTTTCATGAATTCCAACTAACAACCTAACATTCAGTTCTATCATTCTTTTACTTTAGCATTTCCTAACATTCCGATCCGAAGGTCCATCAACCTGCGGCCTTAGCCAAGCATGTGGCCATAGCCACTCTGCGGCCATAGCCAAACCTGCGGCCGTAGCCAAACATGTGGCCATAGCCAACCTGCGGCCATAGCCAAACTTACGACCCATCGGTCAATAACGGCCCGTAGTCAACATGTGGCCGAAGCCAACCTGCGACCCGAAGGTCCATAACGGCCAAAGCCAACATACACGGCCTGAAGCCAAAACATATGATTATAAAATGTTTACGGCCCGAAGCTAAAACATACTTTCTTTAATTAAATCACGTTTATCTAATCCCGTACTTTCCTTAAATTACTTCAATTCTCATTCGTTTCTATAACATTTTCAACCGAACAATCCAATTCTTATTGTATCAAATCTACGTATTTTACATAAACATCTCATTAAACATATCATCATTTTACGCAATCTAACATACAATATCTTATGAATGTATGAACGTTCTTCGATCCTTGAGAACCACCTTGAAGAACGAAGAATAACTTTCCATAAACAATTCCTCTAGCGCATAATCTTCATCCTAACGATCCAACAATGATAAGAATACTAACTATTAAGTTGTCACGAATCATACCCGCACCTTAGCTGAATCTCGAGGATTTGAAGACTCTGAATTTCCTAGCATTTCTGATGAAGAACTCTTTAGCTCCTCCTTGTTCAATACCTCTTCTCAAGCTTCACTCTCTACCAACTCATTCCTGCTTTGACTTCACTCTAAACGTGCTTTTCTTGGTTCCGAAAAGTGAGAACTCAATGGATCTTTGTAAGGATTTTCCAAGCTTGCTCACCAAGCCAGAAACTTAATGTCAGTTTCCTTATTTGGCTTGGTCAAAAATCACCATCAACATCCTGATTAATTCTATGCAAAACTTTCCTTAACTGAGACATTCGTTTTGTATAGTTCCACAACTATAACTAGACAAACTTTCATTACTTGGAACCCGCATTGTATAGTAGTCGAACTTTCCTTAATTGACCGGTCTTGATCTTTCCTTACATATGCTCCGATCGTTCCGTGATCGGTTTACCGTCACTCATCCCATTTCAAATTCGTTCCATGAGCTCACTATTGTTCCGACATTAGTCAAAATACAGCTCATTCTTCCAGCCTTCATGAATATAAGTGTTTTCACACTTAGAAAAATATGCTCCTTATAGAATTAAACCTCACACGATTTAATTCTTTTAAATTTAAAAATACTCTAGGAGCGGGTCGTTACAGTTTGGCTCCCCTAAAATCAATTTTTGATGCTCCGTATGACAATTTTGTTGTGATTTGTTAAAAAAATATTATGAATTTATGACACAGGTAATATATGGTTGCTAAGTCTACCACTGTAGATTGTGCTATTTCTTTATGCATCTAGCACTTCTCTTACACACTATTTTAGAAGTGATTTGCCATGTATCATCACCAGATCCCTAGTCCCTAGACATTATTTGTGAAGTGATTTGGACATGTAAATTAATTTTAAAAATTTATTAGCTTTTATTAGTTTATTAAGTAAATTAAAATTTGATTTTTATCATGTTAGTGTATTTTAACTAAAATAAAAAGATCTAAAACGTATTAGAATTTTTATATTTAAGTATAGACATACTTAAAATTAGGGATAAAAGAAATAATTGAAATCAATAATAATTAAATATAATATTAATATTTTTTAACGAAAATATAATTTTAATTTTAATGAAATTTAAACAAATAAAATTGAAATACTAACAAAATTAAAAAATAAGAAAAAAATATTTTATTTTATAAATTTGCGAAGTTAAAATATAAAATAATAATGTCACAATGTAGACTATTTAAAAATAAAATAATATTAATTAAAATTATTATTTCTGCTCACGACACAAGAGAACCCCTAGTTGATTTTGAAAGAAAATGATGACTTGACATAATAAAAATGATGGTGTGCCTTGAAGCTATTGTGACATGTACATTTACATTTAATGTTGATTTTTGGTAAGTCTTAAAATATGGTAATAATTGATAGATCATATTAATATAAGAATAAATAATATAACAGTTGAAAGAAAAATATAGTAATATTTATAATTTTTGAAATATGAATTAATTACATTTTTATAATTATATAATTTTTTCTACTAAAATAATTCTCAAAAATATATGCAGTTTAAAAAATCGTAATTTTCTAGTTCCAGTACCATAAGTTTCTTTTTAATATCCTTAAATTTTAGAAATATTATTTAGTTTTACATTTTGATAATTGTATACGTAACAAAATGTTCTCTTAGCTTTATAGAATTTGATTTAACCAAAAGAAATCCAAGATTATTATTTATATATATTATTAAATTTAAATAAAAATAATTATTTTATTTTAATTTTTTACATAAAATTAAATTAAAATTTAAAATTAGATATTGTAAACCATTAATAAAATCAAAAAGTTAAAAAAATAATTTTTATATATAATTTCACTTTTGAAAACTTTTACTCCTGCAAATGATGCAAGATATACCTAATTTTATGTAATATATTGATTTATAGAGTTTGATTTTCTAGACGGTAGTTTGGTTGTCTTTGTCTCTGTGGAGGAACATATGTATAACATATGCATTTTTTTAAGATGCAAGGAATATGTTGGCAACTAGAACCAGTTAGTCTGATAGCCAAATTGGAGTATGAAAGTAGAATAACTGAGATATCACATAGATCAAGACTTGAAAACTAGACTGCTAGCCAACTTGGAGTCAATTTAAAGATCACTTGGAGATTTGGAGATTCACCTTGGAGAAAAGAAATCTCGTAAAAGAAATTCATAAAGACTTAGTAAAACTTATAAGGAAATTTCCACTTCTGGAGAATTGAAAAAAAAAATTAGGACGCTAGGTTTAGTCGATTGGATACTGAGTATAAATAGTATTGCTCGACCTCCATACTAATGTTGACACCATGAATTGTAGTCTTAGCATAAGTATTGAGATAAAGTAGTGTGTACTACAAATGTATTGTCTAATATATAAATCAAACTATTTACAATATAAAGTATTATCTAATACAATATTTAGCATATAAACCTTTTTCAAATAATCATATTTTACAGAAAATGTCGTATATGATTTGTATATGTAAATAATAAAATTCCTTTAATTTTAGTTACATTTAAAATACAATTATAGTACACAATATACCAAAAGTATACAATTTAAATAATCCAGTTCGATAACTTAGAACATTGTTAAATATCATTAATTTACCAAAAACTGTTTAGACATATATTGATATAAAATTTAATAGTTTTGAAATAAAACCTCTAATTTTATGAATAAATGTAAAAAAAACACATGCGCACACTATCATATATTATACTATTATTTGAGAATACACTTAAGTGAAAACGTTATATTTTCATTGATTGGTTGAGCTCATTATTGCGACTCAGCTAAATCTAATAGTGACTCATCATTAAATTTCTCTAAACTTGCTGACATGGCTAATTGGGGATTAACTTTACTGTTTTTAATTTTCATTTTCTCAATCTCGGTTTCTCTTAATATATTTTCTTATTATCCTAATAAAAAATCGATGGTTTCTTATACTCTGATTTCGTTTTGTTCCCTATATTGTATATACAAATTTTACATGTTCTACGATTTAAGCTTATAGGATATGATTTGGTACACAAATGTCATTTTGTTACACAAAGTTTGATAATATGTGATTTCCATGTTAAAGTTTCATGTTCTGTGTTTTGTGGTTAATTTGATTATAGGGTTTAGCTTTCAAAGGTTTATGGTTAATTTTAGTAGTTTGTGTGAATATGGTATATTGATTCTAAATCTATTAAATTAAACCACGGAGTAAATCTTTTTCAGAAATATAATACATCAAATAAGGAATGCTACCACAAATATTTCTTAATATATTTGAAATATCGTTAAAAATTGTGTTTAAATTATTAATTTTTTCTTTTCAAGGAAGTTTAATATTTTAAATATTTCCTACATAGTGAATCGAGATCCCTTCCTAACATAGTACATTTTGTATACTCATATTTTCTGTATAGTGAATCGATATCCCTTCCTAATTACTCTCTTTATTTGTATGCTTTTCATTTCTTTACTAATCATTCATATCTAATGTAAATGAATCTTAGCTACACTCAATACCAAACGATGGAGAATGCAATTAATAATGAACTGAGTACTATTTCCGTCTAGTAGTATGATTTATTTAATTGCATCGAATATTTTCTATCCTATTATTCATCACTAATCATTCGGATCTAATGCAGATGAATGTTACACTGACTACCAAAAACTTGAAAAAGTAATTGATAATGAAGTTCGTACTTTAGCCGTATAATATAGTTCTCTTGCTTTTGATCATATTTCCTTCACGAATCTGTAATTGCCATAATTTTTATAATTGTGTAGAAGCAAATGAAGCATGATGTAAGACTATAAGTAGATTCAAAAGTTATGGTACCGCATGAATGAGTTTTTTGCATAACTTTATTATGCTATTGGTATATTAATGTGTTTATTATATAATGCAGATGAGTGTAAACTACGAAAAGATGATCAAACATAGATAAATCCAATGGATCATAAAGTATGCACTGATACAATCATATATTTTTGATCTTTATAATTTCATAATGCGGTGATCTTTCTTTATTATGTACAATATTGTTGTTTTCTATGATCCCTTAATTTTATATCAATATTAATTACTAGTCTTAGCCCGCCCTACTGGCGGGATGTTGGAATAAACATACAAAATTTATTTAAAATATATCAAGTTTAGGTTATGACAAAAAAATATTTAGTTTGCTCTTAAATAAAATAACATTGACTTTCACTATTTTCTGGAACAATATTTACCATTTATTACATTATTCTTGTTGGAAATCATTTAGTTAGTTTAGCACTAAAATATTCATGAAAATATAAGTATTTTCAATATTTTTTTGTTTTCACTTTGATAATAAGTAAAGTTTATTTTTAAAAATGTTAGATGATAATAGTCATTACGGAAAACATAGTTTTTGAATGTTTATTTCTTGAATTTAGTTGAACTTTTTTCATTCATTTGTCTCTTAAAGTACTAATTTAAAAGATATGAAACATGAATCATTGACTAAATAAAACTTACATTAGATTAGATAAATTTCCTAAACATATGATATTAATTAGTACTGTCTCATTGATAACTTTGAAATATACTTTCCTAGATACTGTTTTTTTGTCCAAAAATCATATGACCTTTTTATTATTCACATCTAAAATGTTTGATCTGAAGTAGAATTGGTTTGCACAAACTTAAAGACTCCTCAACTGTTTCACTGAAAGCAGAATATCAAAAACTTCTTGCAAATGGCAAATGTATTTTAAAACAAAAATACAACATTGATGCAAAAGAATTATTCAAATAGTAAATACCAGGTCCAGATACTTCATTAGCTTCGCCTATGGGAGACGTGTCTTCTTGACCAACTTGGAAGATACTTATGCGAGAGGCTTGTTGGTGTGGACACCACCTAAAAAGGTTCCTATAATAGGTGCTCCATTATCATAATTGCCATACTGTTAAGAAAGGCTCATCTAATTATTTTTATACAAAGGAAAGAGCGGATTAGTAGAGAGATTAAAACATACATGAGCCACAGAGTTAGGGAAGGACAGACGATCACACTTGTTCAGGATGCGTGAAATAGTGAAGGTTTGATGATTGGCCACGTGAAATTGTAACTGCTTACCCTGACCTTGAATGTGTAGGTCTTACCAACTATGTCTGCAATAAAAAGGGGTATCTGAGTATCCTCTGGGTTTTCTAACACTCCAGCCTATATGACCAATGAATGAATTGCAAGTAAGTTAAACAATACTACAATGGGATGCAGAAGACACATACCAATAGATGAACTGTTACAGAAGAAAGGATGAGGACACTGGCAATTAATGAGTGGTAGGAGGGGAAGTCATTAGAAGACGTTTAATGAGCGATGGAAAGAGGACACGTGGAACGAGTTAGTTGAGCTGATGAGTTAACTCAGTGACTCGTCAGTTATAAGTCAAGAGGATAAAAGGAGACGAGAGTTAGTTAGATTGATTCATTCAGAAAGTTGTTGTATCTTCTTAATTTGTGAACTCTGGACTTCTTCTATTAATTCATTTTTTTTTGGAGATTATTCTTGTTCAAGATCTCTTACGAGTGGATTTCACTTCATTGTTTTACGAACGGTGACGTGAGTTAACGGAACTACGGTTACGTTATTAGTGGTATCAGAGCTTTTCTTTCCTCGGTAACACTAAGTGGTGATCGGAATCTATGGCGGAAACTCGAGCAGTTGCAGCGTTGAAGGAATCTACGGTTCGCAAGTCGAAGATGCAGTTGTTAGCAAATTACAGTTGATGATGGAAGCTAACGCGAATTTACAGAATCAGAAGATCGACCGGAGCATTGCCGATATGTTCGAAGCGGTTAAACTCATGATGAAGAATACAGGCGATTCGGGGTTGAATCGAGGAGAGAACCACCGCGAGGGTTCACCGGTAGTATCGGCGACACCGGTTATAAATCTCGATCAAAATACGCAAAGAAGTCAAAATCACCATTCTGATTTGACTCGTTTATCAAGAATCGATGTCCCTCGATTTGATGGTTCTAAATTGAAAGAGTGGATTACGAAGGTGGAACAGTTCTTTATTATTGATAAAACACATGAAGAATCTAAAGTCAGAATAGCATCTTTACACTTTGATAATCTTGCTTCGACTTGGCATCAAGCTTTGATGCAAGAAGATGAAGATCGGACTATTCTACGAGACTGGAGATCATATAAGTCCTTGTTGCATGAGAGATTCGAGGATATCTTAGATGATCCAATGGCGGAGTTGAAGGAGCTGAAAGAAACAAAAGGGATTACTGAGTATCATCCGAAAGTCGAGCTCATAAGATCAAGACTAAAGATGTCAGAAGAGTACTTGACAAGTGCATATTTGGCTGGATTGAGAATGGATACTCAGATGCACATAAGGATGTTTAGACCTAAGAGTACTCGTCAATGTTTGGTGTTGGGCAGGTTATATGAGAAGGCTCATCCTAGGAAACCAATGTCAGGATCTTGGAGCAGTGTGAAGCAACAGACAACGAGTGTTAATCAAAAAGGGTTACTCTCATTACCAAGGGAAGGCACGATTAATAATCATGTGGAGGAACGCAGGAGCAATGAGAATGGTCCTCCTTTCAGAAATTTTTTAACGAGTGCAGAGATGAGTGACAGAAGAGCTAAGGGTCTTTGTTACTATTGTGATGAAAAGTACACTCGTGACCATTATTTGAAGCATAAAAAGTCACAACTTTTCTTATTGGAGTTGGATGAGATGGAGGAAGAAATATGTGTAACGGAAGAATGTGAGAGTGAGATGCAGCATGAGAAGGATGTAGCTCAGATATCTCTAAATGCTATATCTGGCCACACGGATTATACAACGATGAGAGTCAGAGGAATGCATGGGAAGACATCGTTGTATATCTTGATTGATTCAGGCTCTACTCACAACTTTATTGACCAGAAGATAGCGCAGTTGTTGGGTTGCAAAGTGGAGCCATCTTTACGTTCTAAGGTTGCAGTAGTTGATGGCAGTAGAATTGAGATCAGTGAAAAGGTTACTCAGTTCAAATGGTATTTTCAGAACCATTTGTTTCAGGATGATATGATGGTGATTCCTCTTGGATGTCATGATATGGTACTCGGAGTGCAATGGTTACAGAAATTTGGTCCTATTACATGACATTTTCATGAGTTGGAGATGAAATTTAAATGGGAGGGCAAGAAGATTACGTTGCATGGAATCAAACCGGGCTCAGTAAGGGAGGTTAAGGCTAAGAGGTTGGAGAATCTGAAGGAGAATGACATTTAGTTGCACATGATATACACTTATGAAGAGGAGGATAGTCAGGTGATGACACTGAATGTACGTGAAGAGCAGACGAAAGACATGACATATCTGAAGCCTGTGGAAGTATTGATTGAGGAGTTTGGAGATATTTTTGAAGAACCAACTGAGTTACCTCCATTTCGTGTTAACCATAACCACAAAATACAGCTAACAGAAGGTTCCAACCCGGTCAATCAGAGGCCTTATCGTTACGCAGTTTATCAGAAGAATGAGATAGATAAAATGGTCAAGGAGCTGTTAAAAGCAGGGACAATTCAACCAAGTTCTAGTCCTTATGCATCACCGGTGGTGTTAGTGAAGAAAAAGGACAACACTTGGCGTTTGTGTGTTGACTATAGGAAGCTGAATAGTATGACAGTTAAAGATCGCTTTCCTATACCCTTGATTGATGATCTAATGGATGAACTTGGAGGCTCCTCTGTGTATTCAAAAATAGATTTGAGAGCAGGATATAATCAAGTTCGAACGGAGAAGGAAGATATTCACAAAACTGCTTTCAGGACACATAGTGGCCATTATGAATATGTGGTTATGCCCTTTGGTCTCACGAATGCCCCAGCCACATTTCAAGGATTAATGAACGCGGTTTTCAGAAGCTGTTTGAGGAAGTTTGTATTGATATTTTTTGATGATATTCTGATCTACAGCAGTAACTTGGAAGATCACTTGTTGCATTTGCGTGTGGTATTTCAGTTGATGCGTGAGAATCAGCTTTTTGCTAAGCGTAGCAAATGTGCTTTTGCAACTGACCGTGTGGAGTATTTGGGTCACTTTATACAAGCAGAGGGTGTTTCAACTGATCCAAGCAAGATAGAAGCAGTTATGGCTTGGCTAATACCAAGGAACCTTATGGCATTGCGTGGATTCTTGGGTTTTGCGGGTTACTACCGTCGATTTGTTAAGAACTTTGGTATCATTGCTCGGCATCTTACTTCTTTGACCAAAAAAGAGGGTTTTAATTGGAATGAGGAAGCGCAAAGATCATTTGTGGCTGTGTTCTACACCAGTACTTGCTCTGCCACAATTTGATAAAAGTTCCGTGGTGGAAACAGATGCGTGTGGCTCAGGTATAGGGGCTGTATTGATGCAGGATGGTCATCCTTTAGCTTACATTAGTAGGCATTTGAAAGGGAAGCAGTTGAATTTGTCTATATACGAGAAGGAGTTGCTTGCAGTGGTCTTTGTAGTACAAAAATGGAGACACTATCTTCTTGTGAATCATTTTGTGATTAAGACAGATCAAAGGAGCTTGAAGTATTTGTTGGAGCAGAGGTTGTACACACCAATCCAACAACAGTGGCTCCCAAAGTTGCTTGAATTTGATTATGGAATCCAGTACAGACAAGGAAAAGATAATATTGCTGCAGATGTTTTATCACGTGTAGAAGGAGCAGAGATTTTACACATGTCAATGTCTGTTCTTGATTGTGATCTGATGCAGAAGATTAAGTATGGTTACCTAGAGGACACCGCAACAAAGAAATTGATTGATGAGTTGTTAAGTGATCCTAATATGAAGAAGTTTTATATGTGGTCTCCGGGAGTGTTGAGAAGGAAAAGTAAAATTGTGGTTCTTGCATTAACCACAATGAAGAATCTGATTTTGGAGTGGTTACATGGTTCAGGACAGGGGGGTCATTCTGGTAGGGATGTTACTATGCAGCGAGTGAAGGGGATTTTCTACTGGAAGGGAATGGCCAAAGATATTCAAGCGTATCTAAGGAGTTGCAGTGTTTGTCAACAATGTAAGTATGATACGGCTGCTTATCCAGGCCTATTGCAACCATTACCAATACCTGAGGCTGTTTGGGTAGACATATCTATGGACTTCATAGATGGGTTACCAAAATCATTTGGCAAGACGGTTATCTTTGTTGTTGTGGATAGATTGAGCAAGGCTGCCCATTTCATGGCCCTTTCTCATCCTTATACTGCAATGTCTGTGGCTCAGATCTTCTTGGATCAGGTGTATAAGCTACATGGTTTCCCAAGGTCGATAGTAAGTGACTGTGACACTGTCTTCTTGAGTGAGTTTTGGCAGGAATTGTTCAAGCTTCAAGGTTGTTCTTTGAACACATCAACGGCTTACCATCCGCAAAGTGACGACGAAACAGAGGTGGTGAACTGTTGTGTGGAGACCTATTTGAGATGTATGTCAGGAGAGAAACCTTACATGTGGTCTAAGTGGTTGCCTCTTGCGGAGTATTGGTACAACACCAACTTCCACACAGCAACACAGACAACTCCGTATGAAATAGTATACGGTCAAGCTCCACCAATACATCTTCCATACTTACCGGGAGAATCAAAGATTGAAGTGGTAGCTAAGAGCTTGGAGGATAGGGAGAAGATGTTATTGCTTCTGAAATTTCATCTGTTGAGGGCACAACATCGTATGAAACAGCAAGCAGACTTACATCGCAGTGAACGAAGCTTTGAGATTAGTGATTTTGTGTATGTGAAGCTCCAGCCTTATAGACAGCAATCAGTAGTGTCTCGAGCTAACCAGAAGATTGCTCCTAAATACTATGGTCCCTATAAGGTACTTGATAAACACGGTCTGGTGGCGTATAAGTTGGAGCTTACTGAAGGGTCACACATTCATCATGTATTTCACGTTTCTCAGCTCAAGAAATCTGTGGGTAATGTGGTGACTGCAACACAGTTACCTTCAATTGATCATGTGAACTTTGCTCGTACTCCAGAGAAGTGTTTGGGAAAGAAGATGGTGAAGAGGCAGAATCGAGCTGCTACAATGGTGTTGATCAAATGGGTTAACGAACCGGAGGAGGTAGCAACGTGGGAATGGCTGTATGACTTACAGCAAAAGTTTCCTGGTTTTACAGCTTAAGCTTGTGGTCAAGCTTTTTTTGGAGGGGGGAGATTTGTTACAGGAGAAAGGATGAGAACAGCTGGCAATTAATGAGTGGTAGAAGGGGAAGTCGTTAGAAGACATTTAATGAGCGATGGAAAGAGGACACGTGGAACGAGTTAGTTGAGCTGATGAGTTAACTCAGTGACTCGTCAGTTAGAAGTCAAGAGGATAAAAGAAGACGAGAGTTAATTAGACTGATTCATTCAGAAAGTTGTTGTATCTTCTTAATCTTGTAAACTCTGGACTTCTTCTATTAATTCATTTTCGTTTGGAGATTATTCTTGTTCAAGATCTCTTACGAGTGGATTTCACTTCATTGTTTACGAACGGTGACGTGAGTTAACGGAACTACGGTTACGTTATCACCAACCTTCAAAGACTCGGATGTTATGTAGTTTTTTCATTTCCTCAACGAAACCAACAAATAGACTTTCAGCAGCAATAGTCATCTCTACATGATACATATAAGACATATAAAGTGATTTAAAAGTTTGGTGGTTGTTGATATGTGTGTGGAAAATCATCGCAGTTTATTAAGAAAATCAAGTTGGAGTATCCAATTTACCGTAGGACATTAACGCATTAGTTTATTGCAGGTTATGCAAGTGTAGGATGACACGGTTCACTGAAGCTTATTTATACACCTGGAGCAAGAGACATAACACCAGCCTCTGTCCATATTGATTCTGGTGACTTTCCCGTTACAGATAAAGTCAATCTCCTGCAATTTAAAAGTGCAGAATCAAATACAGAGTTTTTAATTAATGAAAAAAATACTAAATTACTAAGCCTGTGTTGTAACCTAAGGCTGGGAAGTAATAACAAAATCGTTTAGTTCAGCTATGGTGAGAGGGTCAAGTTTGGTGTAGCACCTCGGCTTCTGATGTGTTCCAATCACAAACAGATTCTAAATTAATCTTCCAGCAGATGGTTAATTAAGATCCGAATATAACAGTTTCACAATGTTGAGTTTAAGAACACTATGAATATGAGTTAAAAACACTATGAACATGAGTTTAAGAACATATTCGCCTTTGTATCAATTAAGAGCATACTCCACCATTGATGAAGCTCTAATATTTATTTTTTCTTTGTCAATAATAACTAATACATTTATTCTCTGCTGTTTTAGTACACTATTAGAATTTGATCCGCAGAGAATTTAAAAACTTAATTCTGTTTTATACAGATGCAGTGCCAGGACAGTGGCGATTCCAGCAGTGCCAAGCTCTGCCATGGACGGGTTGCGAGAAAAAATCTATCTTAGATAAAGTTCAAATCTGCCACTAAGAAATCTTCTATCCCAGGTTTCAAGAGGCATCCTCTTGTTAGCCTTTTAGCCTTGCGCCACAGTTCATGGATCGATTCTAAGTAGAGATGAGTACATACACAAAATGGAGGAAGAACATACTTGTGCTATTGAGGCCGATTCATTTATCAAAACAGTATACAGTCAGATTGAGAAGTGAAAAAGTCATGGGTTTGCGCCAACATGACTAAAGCCTTCGACTTTCTTCCTCTGATCATCTTCTTAGAAGATCCTCTCGCAGGATGAAGGAGACAGATTCACTGAAGAGAGAAAATAGACCTGAAACTATTGAAGAAGCGGTAACCGCGCACAACAGAAATCCCATTTTTGTATTAATTCAAACTGGAGACAGGCTGCGTTATCTGGAGAACTCGACTGCTGAGATACAAAGGTCGAAGGTGAGAAGATGATGAAAACCTATATCTTGCCCAGCTTTCAAACACAGAGACGTTATGGAAAGGTGATCGATCGTTGTGTGCGATGATTTATGGAACTTGCGTCGTCTGATGTTCAAAGGTCTCGGGCAAGAAGACAACTAAAAACCTAATTTTCAGTGGAAAGGAGAGAAAATCCCAACTTTATTAGAAACATTTACATTTAAGGTCACTTCTTGAGTTTTTATTTACAATATAAGTCACTTATTGCTACTCATATACTTTTTTTCTAATGTGATACACGTTTAGTTATTTAGTAGTTAAATGATAACCACTTTAACTCAAAACTTAGTTTCAACTCTCTTATATTTCAACTCTCCTCTCTCCTCTCTCTCTCCTCTCTCATATTTCATATCTTTTCTTTAGTATTTCACTTTTGAGTTATCAACAACGGTTCCTATCTTTCTTTATTTTTCTCTTTCTCCCACCCTCAGTCTCATCGTCGCCTCCGTCTCATCGTCGCCTCCGTTTCGTCTTCACATTTGTTGCCTCCTCGTCGCCGCTTTCGTCGCCTCCGTCTCACCGTCTTCGTTGCAAAAGCTCGATGAGCATCAATGACCAATTTTGGCTTTATTGCGCATTTGGTCCCTAGACATTATGAATATATTCATTTCAGCCCCAAAAGATTTTGAATTGCAAATATACCCTTTCAAATTGATTTCACACTTTTTAATTGTGTAGACCAGACCTTCCATGATTACACAAACATGTCCTTGAACTTTTTGGATGTTTTCAATTCACCTCTTAACTTTACAAATTTCAGAGGTAACCTCTTAATTTAGTCTCAAACTTTCAATTATGCATTCCAAACCCGGTTAAATGCAAAAGAATTTAAAAATTCAGTATATACGTATACTTAATATGCAATCTATATAATTAAAATGCATTAAAAATGTTGTTTAGTGGACCTCTCTATATACATTTTCGTGTACATGATGGTAAACGTACACAAGGCTAAAACACCAAAATATATTCAAGTTTGTATATAGGGCATAACATGTGTACAAATCCAAATATAAGTTCAAGTTCATATTAGTGTGTACATGGTTTAAAAATTAATGGGTTCATATTGTCATATTGAGAACATAAAAATATTAACAAAAAAATTGAACTTATGAAAAAGAAGAAAATATAAAATTATTCGAATTCTATGAAACAAAATGAATCAAAATACTAGAATTTTCTAAAACAAAATCCGTACTACGCATTGCTATGGGTAATGTAACGATTTCAATCTTTTGTTTGACTTATAATCACGACTATTTTCTTAATTCACACCACGTAAACAAGTACACCTCATATTGTGTACACACATACACCTCATATTGTGTACATACGTACACCTCATATGGTGTACACTACCATGTAATATACCATTCTTTATATGTAGAAAAAGCAAAAGTATTTGCAAAAAAAACATAAACTATTGTAAATGTATATAACTTGAAACATTGGTAGATTGATATAGATATACACCTTTAAATATGGGTAGCTTGATATGTTGTACATGTGGATAGACATGAAATGAAGTACACATGTACACACATCTTTTTACATGTGACCAGTGAAGTGATTTGTTGGGTTTCTCCATAACTCAACGTCCTTCAACATTGTAAATCTAATTTATAATGAAAAAATGGAGCTTTATTTGACTTTCAACTTATAACATTTCTATATCATATAGACTTTCATAGATATCAAAGAGTTTTAGGTTTCTTTCGCCTCCGCTTGTAATTTGGATACAGTGTGAAAGATATACATGTAGATGTTTGTAACTACAAATCCAAAATCCATTTTTTTTGTTTTCAATATATTGTTTATTAATTAAGTGTACATGTACGACGTTTGTAAAAATCATTAAAATCACTCATATGTTATGTACATCACTTTCATTTTTTGCGATTCTCTGATATTTTATTTTATGGTTTTAAAATTCTCAAATGTAATGCGTATAATCATATTGCATTTGCACATTCCAAACTATACATATAAAATTACATTTTTTGGAGAAAATCAACATTTATTTTTTGGTAATAGACTACTATGACAACAACTCTCAAAAATATATTTACATTATGCAAATGTAAATTTCTTTAATAATATGTAAATGTACACTATGGACACATGTAAATATGTATTATGAACACATGGATTTCCCGACCACCGTTTTTCATTAGAGATTTTCGAGGGAATTTTTCAACAAGATCTTTTGTCGGCAGTTCATCGGAAAAAATTAGTTAGAAATAAGTGATGTAGTCACAACGAAATGTTAGTAACTATAGATTTTGTAAATGGTTAGTGGGTTACTGCTTAAAGTAAAAGAAACATCCAAATAGATCTTCGTAAATTAATGTACATGTGGATTTTTGTTATCCGGTGTACATATAAATAAAAAATATAGTGTACATCTGAATCGTTGTACACGTGGATAATAAAATTGTGTGTACAACATATTAGCTTTATTTTTAAGTTTTTTTTATAAGTGGCATTTTCGTAATTTTATCTTCATCTTCCCAAAATCAATTAGGGTTTTCTGCAAATTTTTTCTGCAGCCGCCAACCATTATCTTCACCTTATCCATCGTTTTTTTTTCTCATTTTCCTTGTTCATTGTAGCTTCAAACTTGTAGAATTGTCGTTTAAGATTCGATTTCAAGCTTTTAAAATCGAAAAAACAACTTTTTATTTTTCTAATTTAGTGGCTAAACTGGAAAAAAAGCTACGACGTAACTAGATGGTGGGATTGACGAAGCTGTAAATTGTGAAAGAGAGTAAGCTGAAATGGTGGTGATTTAGACGAACAAGCACATAAGGAGTGATGATTTAGTGTTGCAATATAGAGGAGTTTCTGATTTGGCGATATTAGAAAAAAAATACAGAACAAAATCTGAGAATAAAAGTAAGAAGATGAGAAGATGAAAGAGAAGTGGGTCCTACTAGTTTATTCTTTAGTTATGGTTTCGTTATAAACAGATGAAATAAGTTAAAGAAAGTGTGCTAGGAGCACAAAGTGTCTTATAATGTAATAAAAATTCATAATGTGACCCTGAGTGTTAAAGCTCACTTTATTATTACAGATATTGATGGCCAAACAAGTGAGAAGACAATGATTCATGATGTGAGCAAGAAGACTCATAATCCATATGTGTTTAAATTTTTTGAAGAACTGTATCACCTCATATCTCACAATTTACCGGAGATGGTGAAATTTCAAGGTTTTTGCAGCTATACATATAGTGTATCCTAACTGAAATTTCATATGTGACAACTTATTATATTACTAATTTATTATTTTATCTTTCTCTCATTTTTATTGATCTTAAAAAATGACTTGCCAAAAATGGTGTGTAATCTCCATTAGTCTTAATATTATGTGTGTAAAATTTCCCACTACTCAAAGTATGTCAATTCTACTTAAACAATTTATTTCATTGTAACAATATTATGATTTCTTGGTTTTGATTTATTTTTTCCCAATAAAAAAATTAAAATTTATCATTGAGATGATGACCAAATTTTAAAAGAGGTACTTTGTTTCTATAAGAAATTGATACTTTTTACTCACCAATACTGTCTCACCCATACAAAATGTGCAATTAACCAGTAAAAGTATAATCCTCTTTAAATCATAGGAGTTCTGTAACCACCACAAAAAAAAACTTGGTGACCAATGTAAAAGGAGATATTTACTTTCAGTAGGAAATTTTTTTTTTCTGGCCAATAAAAGTAGTTTCTTATTAAATTTGATATTTGTTTTTGTTTAACCATCTCTAATAAAGCTTCGAATTCATTTGTATTTTTGAAAATGATTCACACTGTAATTGATATTCTCGCACACATAATAAGCAATAAAATCATCCAATAAATAAATATCGTATATTTGTTTTACCATAATAAAGTTTTATAAATATTTTGACCCTCCTTTATATGCACTTCCTTATGGAAGTTTAATTATTTTTATTTTTTGTACAAACTATATTGGAACCTTTACCTCCAATAATTGCCTTATATACTAAATCGATATATTTTCATAAATCATAGCAATCCTTAGAAGTCTAGCGGTATACAGTTCTTACTTTATGTTATTGAATTTCTTTATAAGGTAACCATACATACTAGATTACTCGCTTGTGTTTATATTATATCTCTATGATGATAATTTTTGTTTATGCAGATGAATCTTAATAATTTCGACGGGCAAGCAAATTACAAGGTAGTTGACAATAAGTTGTGTAATATTTCAGATCCACTACTGCCCGAGAAGTCTGACGGACAGATTTCCGGATTTGCCAACGAGAGATGGACTATATATATCGTATTTGAAGTTGGATAAATATCTTAGTGAGGACAAACCAGCTAATTTGTTAGTAACACTGATGTCTTCAATTTAAGAATCAATTTAACAAGTAAAGAGGCGTGGATCTATGGTGATTATATGTCTAAAGGGGTGATATTAGGGCGATTAAATGACCTCTTTTATGCATTGTATTCTCAGGAATCGTTTTTAAGAGATTGTGGTTACTTTGGTGAAGAATCACAATACAGATGTCATGAAGTTCTAGTTTGTTGCTAGTTCTTTTTTTTCCAGTTAATCTATTATTATCTAATAATAATGTGTGATTGTTATTATTTGTAATTGTTTCTTATTTTCGACATTATAAAGACTAATTAATATTAACTTCCGTCCACTTTGTTTGGAAATGAGTAGGAGATTAAAATAGTATGATATTGACAAAAATGGTAACAAGTAAATAACATCAATCAAACAATAAGTATTTTTGACAGACGCAAAATGTTTGTTGACCCTTTAAATGGTCTTAGATTTCAACAATAAACTAAGATTTGGGTGTCTAATTATGTATTATACGGCTTGTTATATATATATATTGTTTGATATTTTTCATATTGAGCATAACTTTCATAATCTTTTCGGTTTCATATTCTTCTGAAAACACCTTATTTCCATGATATAGAAATATCATATCTCTTTTCTAGGCTTATGTCTTCTGTCAATCTTTGTTCCGCTTTGTTGCTAGTACTTTTTTGCCAATAAATATTTTATTATCTTTTAATGATTCCCTTAGTTTCTGATTATTTATAATGGTTTCATATTGTCAACCCTAAAAATACTAATTAATATTAACTTCCATTCGATTTGTTTGTCAATGAGTAGAAAACTAAAATAGTATGATATTGATAAAACGGCAACGAATCAGTAACATTAATCTTACTAAAAAAGTATTATGACAGACAAAAAATGTTTGTTGACCCTTTAAATGATTTTGGATTTCAACAGTAAAAGAAGATTTGACGAACTATTTTTATATTAGAAAGCTTGATTATATATATAGGGTTGAGAGTAGTGATATTTTGGAGTATAACTTTTTCGGTTCATTATCTTCCTGAAACACTTTATTTTAGGGAAATTCTAGCCCCTTTAAGATTTCATCCCAAAACTAATATTAATAGCCTTTTTTAAAATTTTCATCCCAAAACTAGCCCTTCAAGCTGAAAATAAAAAATATAGCATTCATTAATAGAATAAATGACTTTAGTACCTTTGCTTTATATTAAACCAAAAAAGGAGAATTAATCTTCATTAATCAGAGAAAACGTAGATCTCTCTCTCACGACGACAAAGACAAACGAAAAGTTGAATCCGATTTCGTTTCATTATCTCCGGTGAAGACGTCTTTGGAAAACAACATTGTCATCAACTCTGGCTAATAACACGAAGCTGTGATTTTCCAACGCCGCCATCTCGGTATGATTCGAAAGTCTAGAGTTTTGAGATTCAACAATGTGGCTTCTATCTTCTATGGTAATTGCTTGCGTTTTAAAGCTACTTGAAAACTAATAAGTTTGTTTTTTGGTATAAATTGAACAGATAAAACAATTAGATTGTTTGTCTCCTAAACAATTCATTATTCACTTTGAGCAATAAAAATCTAAAGTAATCCATCTTATTTTGTTGATCTTGAATTTTAGTTATTAATTGGATTTGTACCTTGCTGTTAAACAGTCATTGTGAATATGAACCCTGAGATCCAAAAAGACTTATAAAATGTTTGTTAATAGAGATCTATGTTTTTACTGCATTGTATAGAATCTAACATCTATGCATTGTATAAGGTATGCATTGTATAAGAACATCTACAACGTACAAAGACTTGAGCATTGTTGAAAAGCATATAACATCGATGTTTTAGGAAGACTTTGTAAATATTTAAGAAGGTTATCCAAAATTACTTTGTTGTTTTATTGAGTTTCCTCTGTCATAGGCTCACGATTTCTATGTCTTTACATGATATTAACCAGAAGTGTCTTTTGCTTTGTTTCACAGGATATTTTAAAATATTCATTAGATACATGGGGAGATTCTTTCGCCCTGAGACTGCCACTGCTTTCGTTGGGATATCTCATCGGGGCAGAACCTAATCAGCCAATGTCGATTAACCAACACTTAAAACAAACAGTTTATAGATGAAAAAAGAGTTAAAGTTAGATGAAGATGCTTGTATCAATTTCTGTTTTTGGAAAATATTGTTTTATGTTCCTAAACTTTTTTTGTTATGACTAATTACTTGAGCAGGTACTATAATGTTAAGACTGTTCAAAGAATGAAGAAAAATTAAAAGTTATAGGTGTTTATGATTAATTTGTGAAAACTGTAACTTTTCCAGGATTTCAAAAAATAATTTTAGGAAGGATATAAAAAACAACTGTAACTAACTGTTTTCAGTTTAACAAAATAACAAAACAAAATTGGGTTCTGAAGGGAATAGAAGTCAGAGTAATAGTGGTTTAGCCGCTAGGATAATAGTGGATTTTTTTTGTTAAGCAAAACAAAAAAAAAAGTATACATTATGATAGCAAGTAAAAATATTTAGGAAATGATTCCTAAAAACTTATAATTTAATTAAAAAATAAAATGTTAGGATATCAAGTAAAATATTTAAGAAACGGCTATTGAAAATTTAATATTATCTAAAAAGGGAAAATGTTAAGATAGCAAATTACATATATATCATCATATTAAGGATAGCTAGTAAATATTTTGGAACGGCTTCCCAAAAATTAATATTTAATTAAAAAGAAAATGTTAGGATAACAAGTAAAATAGTTAGGAAGAAATTCTTGAAAATTTAATATTTAACTAAAATTAAAAATGTTAGGATAACAAGTTAAAATGTATATATTAACAAAAATTACATATATATCATATTTAGAATAGCAAGTAAAATATTTAGGAAGGATTTCCTATTTACTATTTAATTAAAGGAAAAATGTTAGGATAATAAGTAACATATTTAGGAAGGGTTTCCTAAATATTTAATTAAAAAAGAAAAATGTTCGGATATGTTAATATATATATATATATATATATATATATGCATCATAGGATAACAAGTAAATATTTAGGATGGACTTCCTGAAAATTTAATATTTAATTAAAATAGAAAAGGTTAGAATAACAAGTAAAATATTTAAGAAAAAGTTCCTGAAAATTTAATATTTAATTAAAAGGGAAAAAGTGTTAGGACAACAAGTAAAACATTTAGGAAAAGCTTCCTGAAATTTAAAATTTAACTAAAAAACGATTAGGATAACAATTAAAATGTATATATTAATAAATTTATATATATATATATATATATATATATGTATATATCATATTTAGGATAGCAAGTAAAATATTTAAGAAAGGTTTCCTGAAATTTAATATACTTATACTATTCATATACTTAGGCAATTTCAGATTATTTTGGAAAATTTAGTAAATATTTAGGAAAGCTATCATGAATAACCTAAGTGAGAAGAAATGTACTCAACGGTTTACATGTTAGTTTTCCATGAACCTGACAACCAACTCCAATTGAATTTCCTTATAAATTTTGTAAAAACTTTGCATTGACTATTAGACATTCATAATTACGGTCAATGTGGATGTTGGTTGGTTAAATGTCACTTAAAAATTAACAGAAGAAACGTAAAATATCGCTTCCAAAATTGTTAACACGTTGGCCACCACCTAAATAAAACATTTAGGAACACAAAGTAAATGGGATCAAAACCAGTGGTAAAGTAACTTGAAATATCACTAAAAATAAAAACTCCATGCCGAGTGTTTTTCCCACTTAAGATATAGGATGTTTAAAAGGTAAATCATCCTTAAAAAGTGATGACTACCGAGACATGTGAACCACTCCTTTTGGAGCTTCTTCTTTGTTTTCTTATCTCTGTATCAATTACTCATATATTCAACCAAATCTAGTTCACTACTACGTACTTTAACTAGAGTGTAATTGAATTCAAATCCAATCAGTTGGTGTCTGTTTCTCTAAAATTAATTAGATTCAATATATAGTATTGCAAGCAAAAAATCACCAAAAAAAAAAAACAATGCAAACACACTAAGCAGCACAGAAACAACACCACACACTTCATTATCTAACTAACGAACTGAGAAAGAGTATCAGATGAACCCATTCGGATGCTTTCCAGTTAATGTTTGTATAATCACACAGAAGATCAATCTATAATTCTGCAAGCAAACACACTATTCACACACTAAACTACACATAAACAACCCATATACTTCATTTTCAAAGAATCTAGTGGAACAAATAAATAAGCAGTAGAAAGTCATAATCAATAAGCGATTTAACCGATACAAACTGAGCTCTTTCTCCAGCCTTCTTTTATGCTGTTCAGCACAGTGATCGGCACTTTCACACCAAATCGAATCCATCTTTTACGTATCCTCAAGCCGCCCGTTGATCCTATTAACCAAATCTCTGAACAACTATGTGTTCTATCCCTTTTTGATCTCATCGTGAGCCATCCTAAATGCTTCAAGCAGAAGCGTTGTTTTCCTTTGCAATGGCTTGCGATGAAGAGTAGGCGCATGATATTTATTCGTTCTTTGTAAAGTATCGTGTAAGCTTCGATGTCGAAGAGGCTCGCCGCTTATAATAGGCCTCAGATTAGATGATTATTCGCCTCCTCTGTTAGTGCACATCTCCATCATCGGTTTGCTCGCTTCTACGTCGCACTCGATATATTCGTCGAGATATAGGGTTATTTTCTCTGCTCAAAAGTTGACGGTGGAAATGATGATGGCGAAGCTTAGGGAGATCGCCGGGGATGATGATGGCTCGGAGGACTACGGCTTGAAGAGAAGACGGCCTAGAGATAATCAACTCAACATTTATTTTTTATTTTTTATGGAATTAGAGTTTTAGAAATAGGGGTAATGTGGTAACTTGCCCTATAAATAAAACTTAATTTAGTCATTTTAAGGTTTGGAGGCTATATTGAGAAGAAAAACTTGGTTTAGGGTCATTTAAGATCATTTCTCTTATTTTTATGGTATAGAAATATCATATCTCTTTTCTAAACTTAAGTCTTCTATTAATATATGTTTATAACATTGTATGAGTGTTAATGTTTGGTATTTCAAAATCTTTATGATAACATAAACATTACTTTCGTTAACTGATAAACATGTATTTGGCGGATTTTATTTTTACAAGTTTATGTTACAGTCGTTTTATTGACTGTATATGCATTTGTATAAATAAAATTCCGTCAGGTTACCAAAATATATATTTTTGTATTATCACCAAAAATACTTATTATCGACTCTTTATGTTTTTATAAGAAGTGATATATTTGTACTTACAATTATGATCTATAATGCTTAAGAGTTTGTGTATATGGTTTTCTTGCTCAACCTGATATTCATGTCCTCTAACAGGTTTGCTTTCTACAGTTTCATGTTTTACTAGTTCTATCCAATGATCATGTATTTTTAGAAGTCAAACTCCGTCGGGTTACTGTATTACAGTTATATAAATCAAAGTTTGATTCACCATTGTTTCTTTATTCTCCAGTTAGTACATATTGAAGATTTTAAAACTATGGTACACTTATGGTTGTCAATTCTATATGTTCCTTGTGAAGGTTTTAAAAGGATTCACAGATTACGGTGCACGTGTGAGGAGAAGATTTATAGTTACATTTCTATATATTTTTAACATAAATAATGTCAAGTTTGATTGTCAACACAATATTGTAACTATATTTCTTAAGAATTCGTCTATATGGTTACTGTTGTGACGGATGTGAGAAGATATAGGTTAATAGATTGATGAACAATAAAGAATGACACAGAGATTTAACGTGGTTTAATCCACGGGTAAAAAAAAGTACTTTATTTATGGAGGCTAGTTTTTCAGAGTACAATTCATGTTTTCAGAATAGGGTAAAACCCTAAAGATATATAAGAAAAGCGTTCAATAAATTTTCCATATTTATCAGATTTGACACAATCAATCGATCCAAAAGCTCATCGATCAACCGATCTGTGTCAGGCCAGATCGATCGATCCATGACTCATGGATCGATCGATCTGTCAGATCGCAGATTCAAGGCATATTTCAACAAATCTCCACCTCGACTTGAATCCTCCATAATCAGATGTACCAGAATGCACTTCTTCGTGCTCAGATGTACAATACTCTCTCTTTGCCTCAGATGTTCCGTCGAACTCAGATGTCAGATGTCCCGTCGGACCAGATGCTCCTTAGAGCCAGATGCCCTCTCTTAGGCCAGACGCCCATCAGGGCAAGATTTAACAGCTTGAGATATTCAGCAAGTCAAGACAATGCTTGAACTTGCTATGAGGAACCGGCTTAGTGAACATGTCCGCAGGATTATCGGCTGTTCCTACCTTCTCACTTCAATTCTTTTCCCATCTCTCAGAAAATGGTATCTCACATCAATATGCTTGGTTCTCTCATGATGAACCTGATCCTTGACTAAACATATAGCACTAAAGCTATCACAGAACACAATAGCGTGATCATGATGAAGACCAAGATCACTGACCAATCCTCTCAACCATATTGCCTCCTTAGCAGCTTCTGTCAATTCCATATACCCTGCCTCAGTAGTAAACAAAGTCACTGTCGACTGCAAAGTCGACTTCCAGCTCACAACAGAACCACCCAAAGTAAATACATAACCAGTCATAGATCTCCAACTATCCACATCTCCTGCATAATCAGAATCAGAATACCCAGTAACTAGTCTTGTATCCTTGTCTCCATAGACAAGACCCACATCAGATGTACCTTTAAGGTACCGGAAAATCCTTTTTACAGTCATCCAGTGCTCCTTTCGTGGATGAACTATAATCCTACTAACAACACTGACTGCATGTGGAAGATCTGGTCTTGTACAGACCATAGCATACATCAAGCTTCCTATTGCGCTAGCATAAGGAACTCCTGACATATAATTGATTTCCCCTTCAAACATTTCATCACTCATGGTAGGATGAAAATTTGCAGCACGTGGAGTATCGATAGGCTTAGCATTAAGCATCTCGAATCTCTTCAAGACCTTTTCAATGTAGGCCTTTTGTGACAAGAACAACTTCTTCTTCTTCCTATCACTAAAGATCTCCATCCCTAATCTTCCTCACATCACTCAAATCCTTCATCTCAAACTCAGAACTCAGTAGCTCTTTAAGCTTCTGAACATCACACTTCTTCTTGGCAGCTATCAGCATGTCATCTACATACAACACCAGGTAGATATACGATCCATCCTCCACCTTGCTCATGTAAACACAACAATCATAAGGACTTCTGTCGTAACCCAACTTGACGATATAACTGTCAAACCTCTTGTACCACAATCTAGGAGACTACTTAAGTCCATAAAGTGACTTCCTCAACTTGCACACGTGGTCTTCCTTACGAGGAACCAGAAATCCCTCAGGTTGTGTCATATAGATCTCTTCTTCAAGATCTCCATGAAGAAAAGCAGTCTTCACATCAAGTTGCTCCAACTCCAGATCTTGACGTGCTACTATCGCCAATAACACTCTGATAGAGGTGTGTCTGACCACAGGTGAGAAGATCTCATTGTAGTCCACACCTTCTCTTTGACTGAAACCTCTAGCAACAACTCGAGACTTATACTTAACTCCCTCACCTGGTGATTGGCCATATTTTATCTTGTAAATCCACTTGCAAGTCACAACCATTTCTCCCGGCTGGTAGTGTGACCAGATCCCATGTGTGATTCTTCTCATGAGATTCCATCTCATCTCCCATTGAAGCAAACCACTTCTCAGATGCATAACTTGAAATAGCTTCTCTGTAAGTAGATGCTCGTAAGTGTCCACTTCCTCTGCAACCTGTAGTGCATAACCCACCATATCATCAAATCGATATTTCGCTGATGGCCTGACATCAACTCTTTGGTCTATCTTTAGCTATACTGCGTTTTTCAGACCCAATACGTTGACTTTCAGAATTAGACGATTTTGGCTGCTCGTTAGTTCACGATCGCTCAATTTTTCTTCCGATGTCGATCGATACTGACCATCCGTCATCGATCGACACTTAACATCCGACGCCGATCGACACTGTTGATCCGACTCGATCGACATGGTTGATCCGTCATCGATCGACACGGTTCATCCGACTGCACTTCCTGCAGCTCCACGTGCTTGTCAAAATCCTCCTGCTCTGCTTCTGAAAGGGACTCAGCTGAAGCTTTGATCATAGAACTCTCATGGAACACAACATTCCTGCTCATGATCACTCGTTTCTCAGAAGGAGACCAAACTCTGTATCCCTTGACACCATCTCCATAGCCCATAAACACTCATTTCTTCGCTCTTGGTTCCAGTTTTCCTTCATCAACATGATAGTAAACTGTACATCCAAAGACTCTTAGAATAGTGTAATCAGCAAACTTTCCTTACCACACCTCATTAGGTATTCGACACTCAATCCATGTATGTGTCCCAGATTGATAAATAACAAGTTGTGTTCACTGCCTCAGCCCAAAACCTTTTCTCTAAACCAGCATTAGACAGCATGCACCTCGCTCTCTCCAGCAATGTCTGGTTCATTCTCTCTGCTACAATATTCTGTTGTGGTGTATACCTGATTGTATGATGCCTAGCAATTCCTGCATCCTTACAAAACTGATTGAACTCTGATGAACAGAATTCCAAACCATTATTAGTACGAAGTGTCTTAATCTTCTTCTAAGTTTGATTCTCTACCAGTATCTTCCACTCCTTAAAGCTGTTGAAAGCTTCACTTTTGTTCTTCATGAATGTTATCCAAGTTTTCCTCGAATAATCATCAATCATGGACACAAAGTACATGTGACCCTTCAGCGACTCCACCTTGGAGGGACCCCAACAATCTGAATGGATGTAATCTAGAGTGCCTTTTGTCTTATGAACAACCTTTGGGAACTTCTTTCTATGTAGTTTCCCAAACACACAATGCTCACAAAATTTAAGACTCTTAGTCTTATGACCACAAAGAAGATCATGCTTCGATAGAATCTGCATCCCACACTCACCCATATGTCCAAGCCTCATATGCCACAACTTGTCCATATCTTCCTTGCGAATCTCTGGAGATGCAATATTTGATGAACCTGAAACCGTAGAACCGTCCAGCAAGAACAGTGTACCATGAATGAAGCCTCTCAAAATCACAACTGAACCTCTGTAGACATTCAGTACTCCATCTCCACCTGAATACTTGAACCCTCTGCTATCCTAAAGACTAACTGAGATCAAGTTCTTGGACATAGAAGGAACATGTCTAACTTCAGTCAATGTACAGATTCTACCCTCATGTGTCCTAAGCTTAATGGAACCGATTTCTGCAATATCGCAAGCAAAGTCATTCGCCATCTTGATCTTGCCATCAGTCACTTCCTCATACTCTGAGAACCATTTCCTTCTTGGACACATATGATAGGATGCGCCAGTGTCCAGGACCCACACATCCCTAGAATGTGTTTTTCCATGAGCAACTAACGATATATCATTATCAGATTTAGCTTCATCCTTGGCTACAGCAGCGGAACCAGCCCGCTTCTTCTTCTTAAGGCAATCTGACTTCCAGTGCCATTTTTCTTTGCAGTAATTGCAAATATCATTTGGCTTAGGACCCCTTGGAAACGACTTTTTGTCTTTTGATCTCTTGCCTTTTCCAAAATTCTTTCCACCACCTACAAACAACCCAGAAGCTTGGTCATCTGTACCAGAGCCTAATGCCTTGTGACGCAACTCCCTGCTATGAAGTGCCGACCTGACTTCCTCCAAAATCACTGTATCCTTACTCCCTATGAATGACTGAACAAAGTTCTCATAGAAGTTAGGCAGTGATACCAACAAAATCAGTGCTGCATCCTCATCCTCCACCATAACATCAATATTCTTCAGATCCAGCATAATGGAATTTAGACTATCAAGGTGATCATGAAGTTGTGTACCTTCCTGCATCCTCAGAGAGAAAAAACGTTGTTTCAGAAGTAGCTTCTTAGTCAGAGGCTTCGTCATGTATAGACTCTCTAACTTCGACCACAAATCAGCTGCAGCATCAACACCTGAAACCTCGATGATGATCTCATCTGCCAGACACAACAAAATCGTTGAATACGCCTTCTCTTCAGTAACCTCCATCTCAGCAGTAACAGGTTCAACCTTCTTCCCTGACAATGGTGCCCAAAGACCTTGTTGCTTCAACAACGCCTTAATCTTGATTTGCCAGAGACTGAAATTGTTCCTTCCAGTAAACTTATCGATCTTCAAGTTTATCCCAGACATCTTCTCACCAGATTCAACCCGAAGATATGTTACCAGTTTGTTGTGACGGATGTGAGAAGATACAGATTAATAGATTGATAAACAATGAAGAACGACACAGAGATTTAACGTGGTTTAATCCACGGGCAAAAAAAGTATTTTATTTATGGAGGCTAGTTTTTCAGAGTACGATTCGTGTTTTCAGAATAGGGTAAAACCCTAAAGATATATAAGAAAAGCGTTTAATAAACTTTCCATATTTCTCGGATCTGACACAATCGATCGATCCAAAAAATCCTGGATCGACCGATCTGTGTCAGGCCAAATCGATCGATCCATAACTCCTGGATCGATCGATATGTGCAGATTCAAGGCATATTTCAACAGTTACACTGCCGTTAACTATACTTCTGACATATACCGATTGTTTGGAATGGTAATTGGTTTACTACATAACTACCCCGAGAGGGTTACTTTCTACAATAACGATAATTTAATTCCAAATGAAATTGTTGTTTCCAGGTTCTCATTGAGTGTATTGGAGAAAACATCTACAATGTAACATGTAGTATTAGCTACGTTTAATATGTAACTTTAAAATTTATATACTATAACAGACTATTAAGTTCCGTTATGTTTTATTACTTTAACCATAAATTATCGTGGATAATTATGTTGGTTGACATAAAAGTTTCCAGACTCTATCACCCTATACATTAAAAGAGAAGTCACTTTAGTGATTTTTCAATAGGTTGCACTAATAAAGAGCTTCTAGGATTAATTCTCTTAATCTTACTGGTTGATTTTTGGTAATTTTTTTTATTCAGCGTCCAAGAGTTATTTGAGAACAACTTTGATTACGTTTCCAAACACTCCAAGGCAATATACGATTTCACTTTTCTCGACTGGAAGAACCAAAAGCTGCGATTTTTCAAGGTTTCCCTTTGATCCTTGGAGTTCGAATTGGGGTTATAGAGTACTGCTGCGATTTTCGAAGGCCGAGCAGAACCAGATGAGTTCGACATATCAAGATCAGTTCTCAGAGTCATTGAATAAAGGTGGATCGAGCTCAGAAAATCGAGAGAAAAATATTCCACGAGAACGGAATGAACCATTGATATAGAGTACTGTTTCCTCGACAAGTTCGCCGATGTTTTCTTCTTTCTCTCCGGTGGATCGAGTTTCGCTCACTGTTATGATAACTACTTTCTCGAGTACCGATTGCTGATTTCGGTTAGGGCTAGGCCAGAAGGGTTACGAATTGATTTGTATCCATGTCTGCTATTGGGATTAATCTCATATGGGAAACATTACCAATCAATGGTTTTTATGGTACATTTTCTGAAACAGAACTCGGTCGATAATTTTTTATGTATTTGTTTGTGAGTTTTCAAACTTCTTTTCAGTTTGTTTCGTGGTATGTACCTGTTAACTAAAATGTCATGTTTCTTTACTTCTATTATGTTAGTGATGTTTTATATTACTGTCCTCCGCCTTTTTAGTTGATCATAGACCATTTTTTAATCTTGTGGCAGCTTCAATATGCAAGGAAAAGAACGCATGTAACTTACCGATCACAGAGAATAAGGTCAGAATAAGTACTAGACTACATTATTAAGATCAACTAAAACGAGTGTTTTTTTTTGCCTCTTGCTTTCTCGCCTTTCTGGAGCCTTGGAGTATGCAGACAGAATAAGTTTGGTCGAGAAAGAATTGGTCTGGTCTCGCCTTTCAGAGGCCACATATTGCAATCAACTTACAATCGTATAAATTAGCCCAAACTAGTGCAATCAATTTTAAAGATAAGAACATATAAGTGTAAATAGGATTACTTGCGCAAGTTGCAAAGTAACTTGTCGCTAGAAATCGTGTAATAAATTGTTTACACCCTTTGTCACATTATTTGCGCAAGTAGCAAAGAGATATGAGAATCGTATATTGTAGTTACCTTATATATTTTATACTTTTAATGCTAATTGCAGGATGAATAAAATAAACTTTTTAAATATTATCACATTTATTTGATTTTTTTAATAAAAATTGCAATCAATTTAAATTCAAAGACAAAATAGGGAAACATCATTTATTTTTGATTCTCATCAATATAAAGATGCCTTATTGATTGCAAATCAATACTTGTGCAAATTAGTATTGATTAAATTTGGTTTCATAATCTCTCTAAATTGGAAAAATCTTATTAATTACTTTCCTTATATTCATTTTCGAAAAATTGCGCAAGACATCGGCAATTAAATGCAAAAATATGTGCAGACTTCAAACATTAGGAAAGCTCGACAATATATAAACGCAATCATAAAGTCTTACATTTTATACAATACAGTTTTCTGATAATAACAAATTTTTAAAAACGTTATGCCAATGGTTCAAACTACCAAAAATCGAGTGTCTTTTATCAGGAAATTGAGACCATGTAAAGATACATGGCGTATTGAGGTTAGGATTTTTCGTTTATGGAGAAACTACAACAGAGATTCTGGAAACGCCATCGAAATGGTTTTTGCCGATAAAGAAGTAAGTACATTACTTGATTTATCATTTACACGGTCTTTTTTTTCTCAATCCAACTAATTTAACTTTATCTCATCACCGTGTAGGGGACAAGAATTCATGCTCAAGTTCGTGAACAGCTCATAAAAAATTTGAAGGGAAACTAACAGAGGGCGATGCGAAGGTCATCCAGTTATTCAAATTGTACGATGCTATGGGTGATTATCGAACCACCGCGCATCCCTACAAAATTGGATTCTTTCAAACTACTTTTATTGGACCAGCGGATGACTTCCTAAGTGAAGTTCCGGAGAAGTATCTTGTGGATTACAGTGATATTGTTGATGGAAAGCTTGATAACAGTCGTTTGGTTGGTGAGTCAATTCATACGATTACTTAAGTTTATGTATTTTTTTGTATGCAACGATTTAACTGGAATTTTAATTTCTTCTTAACTTTATTATGTAGATGTTATTGGCCATCCAATTTTATTTGATTACCATCAAGCTTTATGCCTATTTCTATGACGGTATGTCATTTAATATTAGTTTCTGTTCAATAAAATTTAGAAACAATTTTATATCTATCAAATAATGTTATCCTGTCTAATAGCTTACAAAATCTAATATATTTTTTGCAGGTGTCTAATGGATTTGGTTTTCTTTATCAAGAATTTGTACTTCATAAATGTATATTATTTATGGATAATAATTTTAATTTTATTTATGGATAATATTTTGAAATTTATTATATTTTCTTTTAATATGTCTACATAAATTTGAAAAAAAAAATATTACACATAATACTATTATTCACCTAAAATTAAAAATTACAACACATATACAATACAATTCTAATTACAAAGGACAATATAAAATGTGTTACTTCTAAAACTATATACTATTTAGAAGTCGGATTTTGAATGAAAGTATCTTCTTAAACACACTAATTATTTTGGGACTTTACAATTATACATACACACAATAATTGTCTCTTGATACTAGAATTACTTTGTACCATCTTCTCCAATATCAAATATTGAGTACCGGCTTTTCTCCATGGCTAAAACTTTCTCCAAAGGATGGTAGTATAATGATGTAAAATCCGTTACTTATAAACCTATACACTATTATAATAATTTTTGAATTTTCTTATGCCCGCACAGGGTGCGGCCGGTCACCTAGTTATATTGTACACTGAGAGTATAATATATATTTTCCAATATCTATTGTAGGTAACATTAATTATATCAGAGTTGTATTAGTTATAATAATTACAAAGATGAACAAAATTAACCGAAAAGAGAATCCATCAGAAAATGATCAACCTCTTTAAGCATCATACTGTAATTATCATACCTATTGACGCATGCACTAAACAACCAAGTTTTATTATAAATAGACTTTTACGTTTTAAATTTCTTAATAAAAGATATATTACAGTAGATATAACTCATTAAATGCATATATAAACCATTTCCACATATTATGATTTTATATATTACATTTCCAGTTTGTATTGTTATATATATATATATATATATATATATATATATATGAGAAAAGTGTCATTAAAATTTCAAACTTTCAAATTAAAGACAATAAAACCTTCAACTCATGTTTGAACCAAAAAAATCTCAAACTTTCAAATATTGACCATTTTAACTTTCATATTTTATTGATTATGCCATTTAAAAAACCCAAATAGTCAACTGTTAAATTTGATTAAAAAACAGATGGCTGTTAACTTTCTAAACTATGTTTTAAAAAGAAAGTCAAACGACATAGTTTTGCTTCTTTAAATAATTAAAACATCTCATTCGCGAAATAGGAATCCTAAATTGACTTCATCTTCTTCACTCGAAAATGAGGAAGATGAAGTCAATTTGAGGTTTTGGCTCGCAAAAAAATATGTTTTTAAGTGTTTTCAAAACAAAACGACATTGTTTGATAAAATATTTAATCAGTTTTTTGAAACAACTTCGTTTAAAGAATTAACATACGTTTACTTTTTAATCAAATTTAAAAGTTTATTATTCGGATTTCTTAAGTGGCCGAGTCAACAAAATATGAGAGTTAAAACTGCCAATATTTAAAAGTTGAATATTTTTTTGCTCAAACATGAATTGAAGGTTTTATTGGCTTTAATTTGAAAGTTCAAGGTTTTAATGGTCATTTTTCTATATATATTTTAAAATAGTATATTTTTGTACAAAATATGACCAGTATATCTATAATTTGTACGATCTTCAAATTTAAGCGTATACGGTAACACATTATACTACATATTAAATATTTCCTTATATTTTTGTTCTATATATTATATTTCCACTTTTAGTTGTTATTTGTATTTGAAATAATATTTTTCATTCTAAATATAATCAGCTTTAAATTAACAATTAATAAAATATCCTAAATTTATTAGGATATTTAAAATCAAATAGTCGAGATCGAGTTGTTACGATATTTTTAACATTATTTAGATTTCATCCCCCCCCCCTTTACGCTAATTGTTCCAGTATATAATGTTGATATTCTATTTAATGACTTACACAATTATCATGGAACTTCCATGATGGAAGGTATCTTTTTTTCTCGAAAAGATAGACTCTCAATTTTTGAATGTTTCAATAAAAGTCTACATAGTGCAAAAATGGACCGTGTGGAATGTTTGGTTACGATTGTCAAATGATAGTGATAGATGCGAATGTGATTATTGGTCATCTACGTACAACAAAACTATAATTTATGTTATATATTTTATAATTTGCTAATAATTCTATTTCTTCTCATATGGGCAGATGATTCAAGAAACCAAAAGAATTCTTTAATGCATGAATTCTATTGTATGCTTAAGAAGCATTGTTGGGTTTAGACTATTTAATTTCAAATAGTTCATTCTAGTGGCATTACCAGGATAACTCGTCACAGTGGCGGAGACAGGATCTTTTCTTATTGAGGTCAAACAAAATGTATACAAAATTGTTTAGTAGTTACATATGTATATATATATATATATTATAAATATTTTGAACTTAAATTATTTTGTAACGTAAAATATTTCTGTACTAAATAGTATAAATTAAAATTTTTAATAGCTATATATAAATAAAAATAAATTTAAAAGTCTATTATTCTCAAAACAATAAAAAAATCATTATTAAATCAGTCAATTTAAAATTCATATTAATCAAATTCATGAAATAAATTAATTATTAAATGATTTTTCATAATTTAATAAAATCCAAAACATCATCTAAAATGTTAAAAGTAAATTAAACAATTTTTAAGAAATCCAACATGAATAAATAAAGCGTTTTACCTTTTTCAGAAAACAGTTACGAAAATAATAGAAAAGGTTAACAATGATTTTTTCAAGGTTAGATATTTGTTTATGTTTTTGATAAGAACTAGTTTAATAATCAATCATCTACGAGACTACGACCCAAAAAATTATATACTATTTATCATCTTCTATATTAAAAGAGAAGTACCAAATTTATCTACTATTTAGAAGTAATGTTGCACCATGTCATTAATTATTTAATTTGACATATTTGATTGTTATATTAACCAGTCAAATATATATTATTTTCAAAATATCTTAATAACAAATAAATATATTAATAATAAATAATTTATATATAATAAAATCTGTTAAAAATCTAACAAAGATCTTACCAAAAATTTTAAATATTTTTTATAAAATAAAAATTTCTTTATTTCGTTATTAGATATGATTATAATTAAAACTAAAATATAAATCATATATTTAAAATTATTAGTTATATATTTATAAATGAAAAATATACCCGTACGGATGTGCGGGTGAAACTATAGTTGTATTTAAATGGTGTAAACTAATTGTGAGCCCAAAATCAAATTAGAACAAAATCCAACTGTCCGATTAACTAAATAATTATGCCCTAACCATTGTTCACTTTTAGTTGTATGGGGTCATTCAAAAATATTTACTGGGGTCATGAATTTTTTGGTCAAGGCTAAACATTAATTTTTTTTAAAATAGGTGGGGTCACCTGACCCCCCCCCCCCCTCCTCATTACTGTGTAACTCCACCCCTGACTTGTCATAAGTATCATACTTTTTTTGCTGCTACTATTACTGTTGAATTCATATTTCTAGAAAAGGCACCTGGAATATTCTCATTCATAAAATACAATAAGTTAAACATGAGATTAATCATCCCAATTTTTCATTCGTTTTTAAAAACTCCGTCATTTTCGTATTATCAATAATTTTATTATTTTAAAATATGACTAAAAGAAACAGATATCACTCAAATTACCATAAAGAATGATTTTACGATCTCAAATAAAAAGGTCAGTTGTATTACTTAGGGATCGAATCCACTTGGAGCGTGGACACACAACAGATTTTAGAAGTCAAGGTTAAGTTAGGTAATCAATATTAAATCAGTAAATAAATGAAAACAAGGTGAACGCGAACGTTGTTCGATTGGTTAAGGTTGTAAGCAAAAAAAAAAAATAGCTAGGCATAGAGATCTATCAATCAAAAGATTCAAAATTACAATACAGAATACTAAGGGTTTTATAGAATTAAATCTAGAAACTCGAAGGCAAACAGTAAGATATCAAGTATGAACCTATCATATGATTTAAGTCATTGTCATCAACCCTCGTTGAGAACTCGGAATAAACCATCGATCAATGCTATTGAGCTAGCGTGGATCGATGCTCACATAAATCAAGCATTATGACCTCATCGATTATGTTCAACTAGATTCCTAAAACAACTATCGTATTGATATACTATGATTTTGAACAAATATTGGAAATGTAGAATAAACATTCTTTTTGAAATAAAAATACTTATAAATGACATTTTATTTAAAAGGAAAAGACATTTTTGTGAAACGGAAAACATATATGTTCATGAAAACTTATTAAAAACTAGTTTGCGTTCCAAAATCACTAATCAGTTAATAGCATCAAGTTTCGACTTGCATTTAAAAATAACTCTACTGTAGTAAGTTAGTAACCAATGGTTCACCAAGTTAATTTTTTGGTCCAATAAGATTATATTTTGAGATTTTACTTGACTATAAATAGATTAATAAAAGAATAATTTTCATTACATGTCACTTTTGAGATATTTATTATATAATAAGACACATTTTGTTTTTCACACACTTTTGCACAGATTTCAAGAATCAATCCTAACTACAACCTAACTAGAAGTGAATACATACAATAACGAGAAAGTTTTGGTCTCTCTTATTCCTTTTTATTGATATTTTTATATGAACAAATTTTTCTCTGTAAAAACTTTTTAGTTGGTGGCGGACCACGTTCTCATGAAATCATTTGTGTAGTTTTTTTTTTGATGTTTTTATTTTTTTGTTTGTTTGTTTGTAAATTACAATTTTATTAAGACATGGTTTATGTAAGATAAAGTTTTGATTTGAGTTACATATCATTAACGTGTACACCTAAAATTGACTATCCACATGTACAAAAATTCACATATACATTGTTTTTCAAACATCTATATATACACAATTTAACAGAAATTCACATGTCCACAATGACTAAGCCAAACTTTATACTATGGGGACTTGTCCACCCATAACAATTATTTATAATATATTAGATCAGGTGAGAAATATATGTACATCGTTTTCTATAATATATACATAGCACATGATGGTGGATTTGTGGTTGGGTGTCTCCTGTAATATAGGTAACGTAATCATGATAAGAAATGGTTAAGTTGAACTTTGATTTATCATCCAGCTTAACTTTCATTAAGAATGTTGCATATCAAAGGTTTATGAAAACATTTATTACATATTACATGTAGTAATTTGTTCGTTCTTCAATTTTCAAACTTAAGGACATCAATAAAGTATCCACATGTACAATAGTTTTATATAAAATCACATGTACACCAATTTATTTGTACACTGCAAACGGTATGATATTTTCTTCGCTTTCATTTATAGATGTACACCAGTTCATTTGAATATCTTATCATGCAATGATTAACATGTACACCTTGTAAATTTGTTACATACATTTACAAATGTCATTGTCTATATGTACATATAATAATTTGTTACACACATAACCGTTCAAATATCATCACTGCGTACTAGGTTCATTGTCCATGTGACTTATAGTGTAATGTTTCTTAATAAAATGCATATCAACCTTCTTAAAAGAAGAAAAATGTCCTCACCATCAAGAAACGTAAGCTACGATGTCGTCTGTCTCTCTCACGTTAACGGTGAGAGTTTCTATAAAATATAAATGTTAATACTTTGCTGGGGTGATTACTTTGGCAGGGAAATAGCAAAGCATCTATCTTTGCCGTGTGATGGTCTGGTCATTGAAATTAGCCACAAGCTGGGTCCCATCCGCCAGTCTAATCTGGATCGATGTGGTCGGAAAGGGTTTGATCTATTACAAAACTTGGAGATTGTGCTTCTAAACCAGTTTGTACCGGAATGGATGCGGAATCTAGAGCCACCGATGAGGTACCACCAAGAGTCCTTCCAACACCCTGAAACAGAATCTTAGGCTTCTCTCTTTCCTACAATGAGACGAAACAAGACATTACAAGTTGTTGAATGTTGATGATGCAAATATGAGTATAGAGAGGACACTCGCTGGACATTTCTCTACCCTTCGCATCAGATTGACATGTACAGGAGCTCTTCTATCAGCAGGCTCAAGTTCTTTGGGATACTCTAAAAAAAAACATAACACAAACAGAAGGACAACAGTTTCTAGTTGACATTTGGTGTCTCAAGAGGTCTTGCAACAGCTCCAAGTTGTCTAGCTTGATTGAATATCTCATCAACATCATCTTTCTTTGCAGGATCTTGAACAATCATACCACTGCAACAAAGATTCGAATTTCAGCATCATCATATTTTAGATTCAAACATAACTAATTACGTTGCTAATAGTTATAGATCGCCACGATAATCATAAACGATTCAGATCCAAAACATGATTTATTACGATCTTAGACTTATATATCGCCACGAGTAACCTTTTCTCGCCGCCGGTGTAGTACTCCTAAGGACCGTCGGAATCACTGTCGAAGTCCGGATTTGATCTCCGATTGAGATCGGAGAGAGTGCGGATTCCACCGGCTCGACGGCTTCGCTGGTTTCTTGTCCTTTGATGCCATTGTTTTCTCTCCGATGTGCAAACCAGTAAACGAGAGAGATGAAGCTAGAATCAATCGAGATATTATCGAACGAACCCCTCACTAGTTAGCGCGTGGGATTTATTTAGTGACTTCTTAAGTTTCTCACGTGTGCGCGTGGCTCGATAAGCATTTTGGTTAACCGGAAAACAGTTGAATTGAACCAGAACAATTACGGTTTGATTTGGTTTTATTGATTTGTTTTTTTAATTATCTTATCGAAATGAACTGAAGTTTAAGATTTTTGGATTAATTAGGATTAGGATTTCTACGATAAACTTGGTATCATTATGATTCTACTTTCTCAATCAGATTTAAAATGATTTTTTTTTTGAAAATTTTGATACTAGAGGAAATTTGTTCATAATTTTTTTTAATTCATAAAGAGTAGAGAATAAATTATATTAACTAAGGTCGACAAAAAAATATATATATATATATATTAACTAAAGACTGAAATTATATTTGAACAACAAAAGTATATGAAAATTTGGTCGGTTTTATATCCTTCAATGGAAATGTTTTCTCTACATGTGCAAACAGACATAAACACGAGTTTAAACTTCCTTTTAACACCTGCAAATCTGATATATAAACCAACTCAACTGCAAAAGGATTTCAAGCAGGATCCAAAACATTTAATCCAACTCATTGAACCTTTTCTCTATCCCCAGTATATCAACCCCATCATCCTACGTCGAACACCACCAGGCAGAATGGCATACTCCTCAAGATCCAATTCTTCAATAGGCATTCTATATTCCCACTCATCATTCTCTTCATTCCTCACAGCCTCCCGTTCATTCCTTGGATCATGTGAATCCAACATGAACTGCTCATACTCTGCTAGAACAAACTCCGCAGGGGGCTTACTGTCCAAAAAAATAATCAAGAATAACTATTAGTATATAAAAATATAAACGAAAAATTGTATCTCAAATGAATCAGGGAGAGAGAAATTACAGTTCAAAATCTGTGGAGATGGTAATAGCTGGCCTTGCAGCTGAGAGAGCAGCAAGACCTATTCTTCCTTCAAAACCTTCTTTTAGGTCTCCTTCAGCTTCAAAACCAATTATAACCTAGGGAAAATGAAAAACACTCACATTTTAGATTCATAATCTAGATCAAAGAAAAGAAAAACAGAAACTTACCAAGTTTCTTAACTTGGAAAAGAACAATGGTTTATCTCCTAGAGAGGTGAAAAACTGCTCAAGCTCATCCTGTATTGCTAATAGTTAGGTAAAAGTACAATGTTAAAACATATATTAAAAATAGAATTCTAACCTGTTCGAGATCTCTGCATTTTCTAAAGACCAATACTTCAAGCACCAACTCCAACTCCTGATTCAGCAACTCACTGCATGTTTTTTCAACAGAAATCAAATCACAAACCTATCAAAATTCTAAAATATGAAAAACAAATACTTACCCAAGAAAACTTCCAGTAAACCCCATTGAATCAGACAAATCTAAGTTTGTTAGATTTTTAAGCCCACACATGAGGAGCAGCAACTGAGAATCTGAAATGTGAACTCCACGTAAGCCCATAGACATGAGATGTGGGATACATGTCGAAAACTTCTGCAATGTAGCATCAGAAACTAATCCCAAAACGCCTTCTATGTCTTTACAGGTGTACTCAAAGCACTGCAGTTGTTCGCAGTGTACACTCGCTACGTCCATAGCATAATCCAGAGGCACAAGCCTTGCAAAAACCCAAAATGAAACAAAGTAAGTGACTAAATGTTTTTCCTATTTCATTGTATAAGAAACCAAAGGAGAACACTTACAACATGTTGTGCAGCTCCAAGTTCGTTAAAGAACAGATAGCAAGAACTGGAGTCAAATCATCTGGACCAATTAGATCTAGTCCAACAAGCTTTAGCTTTTTCAAACCCATCCTGATGCGAAAAAAGAAGACATAAGGACAGTGAGTAAACAATAAATGTCAGTAAACACAACAAATGTCACAAAAACAAATGCTTACCCCACATATCGAAGTGGCTCCAGAAACCTCCCAGAATACATTCTATTCAAATCAAAATCAATAGAATGTCTGTAAGAGAACCCAACAGCAAGGGAAACTATCCTCAGACCAGCCCTCCTTATGCACATGAGTGCAATAAGGTCTTCTCCATAACGGAGATTACACAAGTCAATGTTTGCATAAGCAGATGAGTCATGCCCTGCTGCTCTGAAGAACAGACAGACACGCTCTGCTGCTTTGGCAATGTCGGAAGTGGATAAAGAAGAAAAAACCTGAAATGATGTGTACGTGTCAAAATTAGTCAGATATATAAATATAAGAATAGTTTTACGAGTGTAACAGCTCAAAAAGTAGATATAACCTTCGCTGTTAACTCCAAGGGAAGAGTCCATTCACGTGGATTTCTTGAACTTCGTTTTTCTGGTACTGCTACACGCAGTTCTGATGGAGGTGGCCCTGGCTCTGGCTGTCCCTGTGGAACGTATCTGTGTCCACTGAAGCGCACGCAGCTATAACCCGAATGGCCAATTGTGAACCTTTCGTTCATAGGCAAATGAACATCAAGTTCATTCCGACTTCCTGGTTTGAGGTGCCCAATGACGCTCCTTGATCGAGTCTTATTAATCCCGAGATACAACCGACAGTCAGGAGCGCCGGGAATGATATGGTTTTGTTCACCCACATAGCTAATCTTCTTGATAAGAAATAGTTGACCTGGATCGACAGTAACATACCGACCAGGAGCAACCACTACACCTGGACAAGCAGACAAGCACCCCAAAATATACCTACTAAGTAGAGTACACACATCAAAAGCAATAATGTAACTGAAAAAAAAAAACATGACTTACTCCATTTACACTTTTTAGATCCGGAGCGTAGGTTAGACAAAGGGTAGTCTGACAATCTCATCACTCGAGCAGATCTGAACCATGGAGGCAACTTATCTCTTACAGGTTCTGCATCCATAGCTTGTTGGCCAGAGGAGGATCCTGCTTGCAGCTTTCCTGATCCTGACCCAGTGAAGACATGCCCCGTGGTAACATTGCGCTTCTTCTTGATCCTCTCTTCAGACTTGTCATCCGCAAAAGGAGTCGACTTGTAACCTGTTTCAAGGCATAACCCACAGAATCAAGGAACGTAAGATCTTCTAATCCCTAACCAGAAAATATGTCATAAACAAAGCCCATAGCCCTAATAAAGCCCCTTAAACACTTAATGACTCCTTAATAAATTAATAGACGTAAGATCTTCTAATCCCTAACCAGAAAATATGTTATAAACAAAGCCCATAGCCCTAATAAAGCCCCTTGAACACTTATTCCTTAATCAAATTATAATCCACAATTAATTTTTTGAGCCCAAAACTTACCATTTTTAGAGATTTCCAGAGATCTTTTGTTGTACATCTTACACTGTGTTCCTTGCCTAAATTTCTCCTCCGACATCGCTCTCTCTCTCTCCTGCTGTCCAGACACTCGCTATCCTGTCCAGATTTAGGGTTTCTAGTTCTTTCCACTAATCTGCTCCCGCGGCTGTGTCACCTCTACTACCCCTTCGACGCTGGGCTTTCACTAGACTGGATTCAATACAAAATAAAGCCCAATTCATATTAACATTTGTATTATTGAGTTGCTTTGTGTAATAAACCAAATAAAAGGACAATTTTTATGAATTTTGTGCTCTTCACTACTTCCTTTAAAACATTTCATGTGCTCTTTACATTATGTTTTGTTGTCTTACTTTAAGATGATTATTCACGTTTTAAATTTTCTTTCTATTCCTATACTCTGGTCACGATTAATAAAACACTTACTTAATACATGTATAAACTTGCTTTCTATTCCTATAATATGTTCACAATTAATAAAAAACACTTACTCAATACAAATGTTAATTTGCCATTTATATTTTTTTCCTAAAGAAAATTCACCAAAGTTAGACCGCTTAACTCATCTAAAATATTCGTTGAGTGATCCTAGTAAAGAAAAAGAAGAAGAAAGACATACAAGTTTTATAACTTTGAAACCCATACTTAATTACTGGTATAAAGAAAGATTTACTAATTTATATATATATATATATAATAATATATCTCTAAACTCTCTATTTTTTTTTCCCCGTGCTCTCAGAATATAAACACAACAACAAACAAAACCTAGTTGTTATACATGTAATAGCTTAAATGTGCACATGTTACTTGTAGTATAATTCTTCTAGCTGGTACCGATCCCCTAGGTGAGCATGTATAAAAAATTCTATGATTACCTTTGTTTCTATACAGATTTTGTGGAAACGGGAGAGATCATCTTCCCATCCGGACATAAGACAGCTCCATAGAAGATGAGTCAGGATATCTCTTTCTCCCGGCTTGGCCAAGACTTACAGTTTCGATCATGATGGGCTCCTTGAGGAAGCGTTGATATGACCTCCAGTGAGTGACCTTGGTTTTGTATAGATTTGTTTTGTGAGATCATCTTCCTTTCAGACAGAGAGACAAACAAACTAAGAAGACGACGGCCACAGCTCCTTATAGAGAAGATAAGCCAGAAGCAGATCTCAACAGAAACCAGATGGAGGGATGAATATGATAGGCTCAGCTCATGCTCTTACTGACGAGATCTGAGACAAGGTCAGAGACTGAGGTCGGAGGTGGACCAACACCGGTGTTGCCTGTAGCGGAGACACCATGGAGATTCTTGGCCATATATAGACGGTGGAGAAACTCTCTTTACTTCCAAGCCTGGATCCATTGACAAGGATATATAAAAGGCAGAATTTAAGAAAAGTAGGTTTGGTGGCTCGGCAGAGATGAGACAGGATCGAATCTGGTGACCGTGATGAGCGACGCGCCGGAACAACGCCGATATCTGACACAAATAGCGCCGGATAGTTGTTGGTCGGAGGAGAGAAAACATATTCGTTGTTTCTTTTCTTCCATTTTGTTGTTTTTTTCTGTTTCATTCTTTTAGATGCTCCAAGAGTCACCTCACGAAGTGTATTATTACGCCTTATGTAAAGCCGAACAGTAGTCGAAAATAAATTTAATAAATTCAAAGTCTATACTCCACATGTCCGACATGCATGAGTATTCTGAATGGCATAGGTTATAAATGTTGATCAACTAACTGTCTGAGAAAATTAAAAAGAAAAATAAATAAAACAGAACATCGAACACACATAAACAAGCCAAAAACCAGTTTAACGAGCCCTAAATACCTACAATTGTATATACCATAAGACATTTTGGTGTTTGGGCATTCCAGAATTTGAGAGTTAGTTTGAATCTACCCACCTAAAAAATCAGTGAGGTGAGTTTAGAGTTTGCAAAACGACATTCTATTTTAGAGTTTGCAAAACTCTATTTTTGAAGTTTCAATGTGTTCTTTTCCAAAAGCTAAACTTCAAATCTAACTTTAAAATTATTTGTATTTTACTCTATGGTCCTTATATTTGTCACAATTTATATATAAATTCATATTTTTTATAAATAACTAACACATATATGCAAAAATATAACAATAATATCAATTAAAAATATTTACTCTAAAATATTAAACTATAAATATAAATACATAACTAAATAATAAACTACAAAAAAAAAATATCATATTATTTTATAAAATTATTTTCTTAATGCTCCATCTTCAGTTCAATACTTATTTGGATAATATTTTGGAGATTTTGAAAGTTTCAGAGAAAATTTACCATACTATTAATATTGTTGTAATATTTAAATTTATGTAATAACTATGCTTTTCATGTACCTTTTAATTTTTTTTTAAGTTTCTTTTTTAATATTCGTGAAGTCTAATTTTAGTTTTACAATAACATAAATTTTATTTTAAAGGTTTATGTATTAAACTTAAATTTATATAAAAAATCTGAAATATTTATAAAATATTAAAATTTAAGGATTAAAATGTTAAACGAAAAACTATTGAAAAATCATAAATATAATATATAATTAATTGTAAGGACTAAAATCCAAATAAAAAGATGAAACTTCAAATTTGAAGTTTTGAGAATTGAAACTTTAAATATGAAGTTTCACTCCTTAAAACTTCAAATTTGAAGTTTTAAAGTTCTTTTTTGGAGAACCAACAACTCTATATTTGGTGTTATAGAGTGTCTTTTGGAGATGTTCTGAGAGCATCTCCAAAAAAAAATTCTATTTTGAAGTTTCACAAACTCTAAATTTGAGGTTTTAAAGTATTCTTCTCCAAAAGAAAAACTTCAAAATTATTTGTATATTACATTATGATCTTTATATTTGTCACAATTACCAAAATTCAAAAAACTTTGATAAATAACTAATAAATATATAAAAATATTACATTACAACAATATTAATTAATAAAAGTTTACATTACAATATAAAAATAGAAATAGAAATCCATAATTAAATATTAAACTACAAGCAAAATATCACACTATTCCAACGAACAAATCCTTCATTTTTTAAAATAAAGTGCAAAAAGCAGGGATAAATATCATGAGATGATTGAATTATGAATGAAAAAAAAAAAAAGTTTTAAATGAAGTAAAAGAGGAAATTAAAATATTGCTAAAAAAACTTAGCAAATTGTTAGTGTTGTTGTAATATTTAAATTTCTATAATATGTTTTCATGTACTTTTCTAAAAATAATTTTAATTAAGTTCATTTTGTAATATTCTTGTTGTCTAATTCTAGTTTTAAAATAATATAAATCTTATTTTAAACTTTTTATTTAATTTTATGTGTAAAGTTTAATTTATAGAAATAAATTTGAAGATTTGTGAGATATAACTTTTTTAAAGATTAAAAGGATAAATAAAAAAATACTTGAGAATCATAAATAAGATATGTAACAAATTGAAAGTAAAAAGAGGAAACTTCAAATTTGAAGTTTTGAGAAGTGGAACTTCAAATATGAAGTTTTGAGAAGTGGAACTTCAAATATCAAGTTTTGAGAAGTGAAACTTCAAATATGAAGTTTCACTCCCCAAAACTTCAAAATTAAAGTTTTGAAGTTTTTTTGGAGAGCAAAAAAAATTATATTTGAAATTATAGAAAGTCTTTTAAAGATGCTCTAAGTGAAATATTGACCTCCAAATTTATTTTAAAAAAAATTAGTTGAAATATCCATAAACTCTCAAATTTCAGGATCAGTCTTAGGTGAAATATATATACATATATATATATATATTATTGTGCTTTTTTGTTCTTTAAATGAAAATATATACGACTAAAAGAGTCATGGATGATATTTGTCAAAGGAAACATCAAAATGTAATACTTCATTTTTTTCTTCCAAAATGAAGTAAAAGTGAATATGGAGTAGAAATGCTTTATTCCTACTTCATATCCCACTTCATAATGGAGTAATGAAAAAAAAATAGATTACTCCATTTATGAAGTAAACTCTATTATGGAGTGGAAAATGGAGTTGGGTTGTAGTGTTTTCTATTTCATATTCTCTTTTACTCTATTTTAGAGTAAAAATTAGAATTGGGTTGGAGATGCCTTTAGGACTTAAACCGAACAGTAGTCAAAAATAAATTTAATAAATTCAAAGTCTATACTCCACATGTCCGACATTCATGAGTATTCTGAATGGCGTTGGGTGTAGTTTATAAATGTTGATCAACTAACTGTCTGAAAAATATTTTCTTTTGTTAAAAGAAGAATAAATAAAACAGAGCATCGAAAACAAAACAAGCCAAAAACCAGTTTAACGAGCCCCAAATACCTACAATTGTATAGTCCCTCCGTATTTGAATATAAGATATTTTAGTTTTTTTTGTGTATAAAAGATTGATGTTTTGGGTTTAACTAAAGCTTTGGTTTTATAAAAATGGAACTTCCAAGAATATATATTTCTCGTGTGCATGACTAATAATTAATGTTGGTAAGCGAAATTTCAAAGTCAACAATTACTATTGCATGCAATTAACGAGTATCTTAGACCAAGATTATCGGTCCGTCATGTTGGTCCTTAGCATTTTTGGGTCCAAAAATAAATCGAAAATGGACATATTAATTTGGGACGGGTCTTAACTAAGGTCGATTTTGGGCTGGTCGTTCTTGCCACCTGTCGAGTGGAGATGAAGCGGTGAAGTCGTGTAGGGGAAAGACGACTTTCCCTTTCCCAAATCGATTTCTTCTCTGGTTCTCTCTAGACGGCGACGATTTCATCCCGACGATTTCACTGATGATTTCATCCCGAATCTCTCCCGAAAACCTTCGAAATCTCTCCAGAATCTCTCTACATTCCCTCACGAGTCTGTCTCCATCCTTATTCTCCGCTGATTTCAATCTAAAAGGTATGTGTTCCTTTTTCGATGTCAAATCCTTAGCATGTCAAAATTGATCTACTTCCTCTGCATGCTGGTTTCTTGTGATGATTTGTTCGGTAGATTAGATTCACTTCCTCGATATAGTTCCTCCGAGTTCGGGTTTCGTAGATTTTTTTTGGTGATGATATGTTCGGTTGATTAAGTTCAGTTTGTAGATCTAGTTCCTCTGCATGTTAGTTTCGTGTGATTCTTTGTTGTGATTGTTGTTTTTGATTTTTTGACCGAAAGTTGATAGCATTTAGTTCTGTGATTGATGTTTTTTATTTTTTTGAACGAAATTTGCTAGCTTTTTGCTATGTATTGAAGTAAGAAAACTTATTGCCTAGTCTTGTAGCTTATTGTGTATTCTTGTAGCTTCTGATCACACTGTAAACGGCATGAAGGAAAGCTGAGAACTTGAAAAAAAAATTATTGAAGTAAGAAAACTTATTGTGTAGCTTTTAGCTTTGGTAGTTGTAATGTGTAGTAATGATTAGAGCTACTTGTGTAGTTTTTGCTTTAACGAAATTGTGTTCTGTTTTGAAGTTACTTGTACGAAGTTGTGTTCGTTTCTTGTATTGTAGTTCCTTTTGTAGCTTTTAGCTTTGGTAGTTGTAGTGTAGTAATGACTAGAGCTGATTGGTTCGTACTTAAATTTAATGATCCAACACATACTAGAGCTGATAGCTTTGTAGTAGTAGTTTAGTAATAACTTCTGATTAGACATAGGTAGATGATGGTTAGGTGGTTATGGAGTTATTACTTGCTAAATTTTCTCTATGCTACTTGTTAGCCGTTTATCCTTAGATTATGACTTTGGTTATGTCTCTATGCTTGTAACTTATTACCTCTTACATTCGTTTATTGTTTGTAGATGGCGATTCCGCATGAACCTTCATTTTTTAAAGCCTCTGGTTCTTGGTTTCCACAGTGGCTTGGTAGACACACTCTCTATTTTTCCGCTGTATATGTTTCTAATTTTTAGTTGTGCTTAACTTTGCCTTTTCCGACTTGCATAACATACCACTTACCTTCTTCTCAAAGCACATAGAAGGGAAGACGAACCAGACAACATGGAAACTAAGATCGGACGCTTCAGATAAGACTTGGGAAGTGATACAAGAAGGCAGGAGACTCACCGGAGGTTGGAAAAAAATCGCCAAAGCACATAACCTTTGAATCGGTGACATTGTCATCTTCAAAAAGGAAGGAGACATGGTGTTTCATGTAACTCGTTTTGGTCCTAGCTGTTGTGAGATTAAGTATACACCTCCTCACATGATCAAGGAAGAAGCCGACGTGGATGATGTTGCAGGTGAGATTAGTAAATTTCAATAAAAACTCACCGTCTTCTTTTGACGTGGAAATTTTTTTCTTATGTTTCAGGAGGAACAGGAGCAATGTCTTTTCTCATTCGAGTACTGTTTTTTGGCTGAGGCCATTGCTTCAAATCTAAAAGAAGACAAACTTGTAAGTAGTTAGGCGTTTTGTGTCTCTATTTCAAATCTAAAAGAAGACTAACTTTTGATTTGTTATGTGTTTGCAGCATCTTCCTGTTGCAGCTACGCGTTCTACTGCTTTGAACAAACAATGCCAAGAGTTGATACTAGTGAACAAGGAGGAAAACTCATGGACTGCGAATTTGCTATTTAGCGAATCAGACGGCATGTATTACAACAGAGGAGGGTGGACGAAGTTCTGTCGTGATAACATATGCGACATAGGAGACTTATTTGTGTTCAATGTGGTTGGAGATGAGAAAACTGCTCCATTGATGTGTGTATGTCCGGAAAGCAAAGAGTGTTCTGAAATACTGAGGGAACATTTGAGCAGAAAGAGTGGTGAGTTGTGTCACGGGTAGTTTGGTGGTTGTTTCTTTGCATGTTGGTTGTGTGTTGTCCCTTGACTCTTCTTCTAATGCTATGTTATTTCTTATGGCTTGTATTGTAATGACTTGTAATGACCTACTTTGATCATGACACTCCTTTTGGTCCTCAAGATAAACAATCAAATCTTTCTAATGACCTACTTTGATCATTTCTTATGTTTTCAATTATAATTTTAAATTTCTTTTTATATGTATTATTTAAAACTTCTATTTTATAAATGTCATTATTTATTAATAAAACAATCAATAAAATATGTTAAGGACTCAGGATAAGTCTTACCAATATTCAACAAATTATGAAAAATCCTTACATGAGTCCCTAATCATAAAATTAACATTAAATAATCTTAAGGACTTAAGTTGAGTCCCATCAATACTGATGCTCTTACACCTATCCAATGAACATGGCAAGACAAAAGTAAAGCAAGAAGAAATGGAATCAAGTGACATGAATGTCTGCGAAGTAAAATTTTGAAAAGAAGAATCAAGGGATGTGTATAGGAGTTATGACAGCAAATCTGCGACGATGCGAAAGTTTGATTTGAACAAAATATATAATAAAGTAAAAGAGCTTCATCCCGACTCATCCCAGGAATTTTTTTCATTGAAAATATGGCTCCAGAATCAAAAAAAAATTCAAAATGTTAAATGGCTTTTGAGTAACCAAATTATTTTGAAAAACAAATACATCTCATATTAGTATTAGACATCATTTAAATCTTGTGCAACTTGTATTTATTAATGCATTTATGTGCCATAGATTACATGCAATAAAACTTAAATTGTAATGAAAAATTAATTGCAAATCATTATTGTCATAATATGTGTGAAATGGTTGAAACATCCTACATATAAATTCAGAGAGAGTATATCATAAGACATATTGGTGTTGGGCATTCCAGAATTTGAGAGTCAGTTTGAATCCACCCACCTAAAAAATCAGTGAGGTGAGTTCAGAGGGCCATGTAGTATACTAAGTGAAATATTGACCTCCAAATTTATTAAAAACTTTGTTGAAATATCCAATAAACTCTCTAAATTTTAGGATCAGTCTTGGGTGAATATATATATTATATATATATATATTATTGTGGTTTTTGTTCTTTTAAATGAAAATATCAAAATATCTCATGATATTGAAAGGTCATTTGATCATCAACACACAAATTTGACACAAACCCTTAATATATCCCATATTACATACATACTATATATATAGTAGTTGCCTCATCCATAACTGCATAGTGAACTTTTGTGGTAGATATTACAACAACATATTTGCAACCTAACAATAAATAAGAAAATAAGACCATATACAAGAGTATTCGATAAAGGAACAAACAAATTAATGGTCAGTCTCTTTTCAACAATATTCTCTTCACTCCTACTTAAGACACGGGTTAGATTGGTAGGATGGAAGCAAAATGAATGGTAAACACGAGAAGCTGAGGTTGTAGATATGTGGCATGACAAATTTCTTCACCCCATATAAGTAATTATAGGAACACTTAGGCCATGTTTATCCACGGTCTCTTAGGCGGGGTTCTTAACTTATAATTTCACGTTTTTTATTTTTTTTATTTTATTTTTAATTTTCCCGTTAAGAGACGTCTCTTAGGTCTCTTATTTAAGAGACGGTTCTTAAGTTTTCTTAGTTAAAGTTAAGATACGTCTCTTAGAAAAGCTAAGAACTCCATGCTAAGAGACCTGCAATAAACATGCCCTTAGAGCATCCACAATGGAAATTCTTAAGGGAATCCTTAGGGAGTCTTTAGGGAGTGTGGAGCCCATTTTCTTAGAGTTTGTATCAAAAAAAATGCTTAAAATCCTTTGGTAAATCCTTACAGTGTTCACGGGCCCCATTGACCACGTGGCGGCCCGTGAATGATCTTTTTTTCTTTTTTTTTTTAGAAAAAAAAAATTCGAAATATCCAAGATTAATCCTAAATGCTATTATTGCTAAGGACTCTAGTGAGTCTCACCATTGCACATGCTCTTAGACCACCTCCAATGGAGGCTCTAATAATATGGTCTAAAAAATCCAAAAAACTAAATGAAGAATGAGAAAAAGCAAAGAACCGGGTGTCGCCATGATTAACCCGAGTTTCTTAAGGTGGGGTTCTTAACGAAAAATTTATCTTTTTAATTTTTTTTTTTTTTTGCATTTTTCTCGTTAAGAGACGGCTCTTATGGTCTTATTTAAGAGACGGTTCTTAGCTTTTCTTAGTTAAAAGCTAAGATACATCTCTTAGAAAAGCTAAGAACCCCAATTTAAGAGACCCCGGTTAATCCTGCTCTAATATGACACTTCTAGAATTGGTAAACACTCCATATGTGTCTCTTTGCAATTGGCTGCTCTCTCTCTCTCTTCGCCGGTGTATTTTTTTTTTGGTCTGAGAAATTCTTCGTCGATGTTGTCGATGAGTTTGAGAAATCTCTCCAGATCATCACCGTGGAGATTCGTCCATGTTCTTTTTTGTTTCATTAATCTCTTCACCACAGGAGGAGACTAGGAAACATGAGATCAACCGTTTGTTGGATGAGTTGCTGAGCCTGGAGAAACAAGAGCCTGAATTGTCATCATCGGAGGAGGCACAAGATGTGGCTCCATGGGTCGTCTCCGGTAATGTCGATCACGAGAAGGTGATCAAAAAGTTTGGCTGCGATAGGATAGACGAATCGCTGATTTGCGTGTTTGATGATTCAGTTTTTTTTCTGTGTTTGATGATTTGTTTTTTCATTTGCGTTGATGGGGATATTGAAAATTATGTTTTTTTTTTGGCTGAGTGAGGATGAATAGGTTGAGGTTGATTCTGATGAGGATTTGGAATATATGGATGAGGATGATGAGGAGGAGGGTTCTGGTGAAGATGTGGATAAGGATGATGATATCGAGTTTGAGTTGGATTCAACTTGTTGTTTGATGAGAAAGCTTCTAAGTGTAACACAGAACTGGAACTAGTACTATCTCTAAGCTCCTCCATTTACATAAAGGTTCTTTGTTTTTGTTCCTTAGGGATTGGCTTCGAATGTTACTAGTTATGGTTGTATTTGTGGTGACATGTAAACCCATGTCTGCTCTACTTGAATTGTTATTGTGCCTTTTGTGCATTTGTGGTCTCGTAAATGTTTATTTTATTGGCTCTGTGTCTCTCTTAATGTGCTGTGGCATCTAGATTATGGAAGGTTTAGTTTACCTGTTGATCAAGAAGCATGGAGTGCAACAAAACACTGTCTTTCTCTATTTGGCTTGATTTTTTAAGAGAATTGCTTGTTCTTGTACAGAGTTTACTTGTGGCCCTAAACACTCTGATCACCAAACCAGCACTACTTGGTTTCTGTAGATGCTTCAGTGTCGTAGAATGAAAATAAACAAGCTGTCCTAATAGCAAATGCTGTAATCTCAAAATACTTCACTGTTATCGATGAGAAATACACAGGAGGGGGTATTCATCATCAAGACTTACTTGTTACAAACGTTATTTTCAGGTATTAAACCTATATCTAAGCATCAAACAAACATGTAGTTGTTCTTTGTACTTTACTTTTTGTTATAATCAGACCAAAAACGTTGATCAGATCTTTATACTTTCAGAAACAACAACAATACATTACAAAAGAACAAAGCAAATTTCAATGGCCTTGCATGCCCAACATCTCATCAAGTTGTTTAATCCTCTCTAACCCTTCACTAATCAGGTACCTGATATTTTGCTTGTCCTTGCACTCACTGTTCTTCTCCATCTCTTGTCTAATACTCTGTTTCAATTCCCCTATAGGCATAAACACAAATTAAAATTCAAACTTACTTACTATCATCATCAAAGAGCAATGAATACAAGAACACAAACCTCTAGAACGAGGAGGAGCTCTGTGAGCTATCTTCAAAGCTTGCATGTAAAGTTTAAGCACTCGAGCTTTGAGAATAAAGCTCTGCAAAATCCAAGGCATTAACCATAACTTAAAATTTTTATGTATGAAAAAAAAAAATTAAGAACCGATGAAAAAATTAATTAAACTAACAAAGGTTCTTAACTTTTCAAATCACTAAATTAACTACTAATTTATTCATTAGAACCAATTAAGGTCTCAAACCAATGAACTTGCTATTATAGCCTTTAGAATGCTCATGTTTATCTCCATGGGTGTGCGATTTCTCCGTTCGACCACTCCATTTTGTTGTGTGGTATATGGAGCTGTTAGATGGCATCTTATTCCACTGTTGTTGCAGGATTTTTGAAACTCCTTTGATGTAAACTCGCCACCTCTATTTGTACGTAGTGTGATTATATGTTTGTTGACTTCCTTCTCGACAAGTTTCTTGAATTCCTTGAACTTTTCCAACGCATCTCCCTTCTCCTTTAGTAAGACCGACCACATATATCTTATGCAATTGTCAAAATGATCACAAAGATATACATGTTGTGTGCAAGTGTAGCCGGTGAGATAAGACTACACAAATCTGCATGTATTATTTCCAATGCTTGCGATGATCTATACGTAATAGCCTTTGGAAAAGCTTGTCGAGCTTCCTTGCCAACCAAGCAAGAGTCGCAGGTTTGGTTCTCTTCTTGAATCGCCGGCAACCCCGTGCACCATCTCCTGTGTCGCCATGGATTTATATTTTTGAAACTATTGTGTCTGAGCCTAGCATGACATCTCCAAGTTTCTTCTTCCATTATCGTGTGCAATCAGGCTGGTTTACCAACTTCAAGTCTCAACTTGTACAGTCGGTTAGGCAACCTCAACACTTTCACCAACAGTCTTCTGTTAGGGTCTTTCAGTGTTAGGTAATTTTCCTTCATCCTAACATCACACCATTGCTCAGTAGCTTGTTTTAAGCTCAATATGTTACTTCTTAACTCTAGAATGTAGTATATGTCGGTCAAGAGTTTATATTCCCCTGTTTCGCTTCAAAAAGTATCGACCCCTTGCATTGATGTCGACACATTAGCAATCTCCAAAATTAACTCTTCTCTTGATTTTTTCATTAAGCTCAGAGAAGTAAGATCTCTCTCCCGTCATATGGTTACTCGCTCCGTTATCCAAGTACCCACATTACATCTTCACGTTCCTTTGTTCCCAGTGTCTTCGGTATGACCTTCTCCTCATTAAGAAACACGATCTCATGCATATATAAGGCTACATCAACTTCCTCTGTTTCACCTTTGTTAAGCTCTTTGGTCGTGTCTCTTCTTGGAAACATCGAAGCAAAGTGACCTGATTTATCGCACTTGAAACATACGATCTGAGACATGTCTTCTTCTCCTTGTATTTATCTGAGTTAAACCGGCTACATCCTCTGCCTCTTCCTCTGTTTCCTCATCCACGACTCCAACCTCTACCTCTTCCTCTTGAGTTGTACGAGTTATTGGAGCTCGCATACAGAAGGTTCCAGTGCGTATCTTCTTTTTGAAGCCGTTCTTCATACGCTTTAAGTTTCCCAACAATATCTTTGAAACTCGTTTTATTCAGATCGAGAACTTGTTCAAGTGAGGCTATGATCTGTATATACTTGTTTCGCGGTAAAGTTGTTTAGGAACTTCGAGGCTAATTCTGATATTTTGCCTGAGAAGGCATTGATAGAATGTGAATCCTTCATCCTTAGGCGTTCAAATTCATGCATCAAGGTCTGAAGTCGAGCTTCCTTTCACATGTTCATCACCCAACATTTCTAGATTTAACGGCTTCCATATCTCTTTTTGGGAGTCTTGTTCACCAACATGTAGGTTTTCTGTAATCAATTGAAAAAGCAGAGCAGTAGAACATCATTCTTCTCTTTGTCGTCTGATCCTAGTGCAACTGACTCCCAAACCTTATGTACTCGCAACAACACCTTCATTTTCATGGACCAGACCGTGTAGTTTGGTTAAGATAACATCAGGCAGACCACCGTAAAGGGCACGACTTCTCTTGTTTTCGATGTTGGCTTCGTGTCACCCATCTCTTTGGTGAATCATATCTTTCAAACAAAACCTTGAACTCTGATATTAGATAAAATGACCAAAACGTGAATACGTTTAACCTAGTTTCGGCCTTAACAAATAGCTCAATAAAGATTTATTTCCTTTATTAATGTTTAGAAAACTTCTCAGAAGCTAAACAAAAGTTATTGTCTCTTTTATGGCTTCATCACACACGATTATCTCTTTATATAGGAGCTAGATTTTCTTTTAGATCCTATTAAAATTTGAATTAGGAATTTCCTTATTTCTAATACTAATAGCTTTATTTCTAATATTAAAAATTAATCCGGGCGTAGCCCGGAAAAGACCCTAGTAATAATAAGAGGATATGTGTAATAGTTTATGGTAGTTTTGCCCCCTAAAAATAATCTTATCATATGATTCATATCCTACTGGAGATCCACTTAATAAACGTATAGTTAGGACAGGCTCTGGATACAAGTGTGGTTTACCGAATAAAAAACAATCTGCTAAATAATAGTATGATCATTCGTCATAATATTTTGTAATTTTTGGTCATTCCTTCGTTAGATTTTTCTTGTAGTGTAGATATTATCAAGTCCTTCAAAATCATCTATTGAATAGTGCCCTCTTGTATTCTCATAAAAATGAGAGAAGAAATACAAATATTTTACAGATATCAAATTATCAAGGGAAATTGCTAAAACTAGCACATTCATGATACATTATTTCAATTTTACACTAACCAACTTTACCATTAAAATTTTAATAAACAAAATACTATTTTATCCTTAACTAACTAAACTTAACAATTTTAATAAGGTTTTGATGTATTAGGATTTAGAGTTTAGAATTTAGGGTTAATGGTTAAGAATTTAGGATTTAGGATTAAGAATTTAGGGTTTAGAGTTTAGGATTTAGAATTTAGGGTTTAAGATTTAGAATTTAAGGTTTAAGATTTTGAATTTAGGGTTTAGGGTTTAGAATGTAGGGTTTAGGGTATAGAATTTAGGGTTTATAATTTTAGGATTAGGGGTTAAAATTTAGACTTTAGGGTTTAGAATTTAGGGTATAAAATTTAGAGTTTAGAATTTAGAATTTAAGGTTTAAGGTTAGAATATAGGGTTTAGGGTTTAGGGTTTAGAATTGATATTTTAGGGTTTAGGGTTGATTTTTAGGTTTTAGGGTTTATGGTTTAGGTAGAGTTTGAATTTCGAAATAGTATAATTCGAAAAAAATAAAAAAAAATATCTTTTGTTTTTGTGTTTTGTCTTTATTTAAATATTTGTTTAGGTTTTAGGTTTCGAATTAGTTTTTTGACTATAATTCGAATTAGGTTATAGTCAAAAAACAAATATTTAGTTTCGAATTTAGGGGTTTAGGTTTTTTTTATTTAAATAATATTTAGTTATAGTCAAATAAAATTTTCAAAATATAACCTTATTTGACCAAAATTTTTAAGTGAAACCATTGGTTACTATGTTGATTTTAAAACACTACAAGAAAACAATTTTTTTTACTAGGGCTATATTCGTGGTTAATTCGTCGTAATAAGACATTTACGACGAATTAACTAGGAAAGCCGTTTCGTTGTTAAACGCCCGTCGTAATGCAGTTTTCGTCGTAAAGTCCACGTAACGTTACGAGAAACCCTATTCGTTGTAAAAGACATGTAGAGTACTTCGTCGTAACCTCCACGTTAACCTGCCACGTAATGTCCTCGTTACATTTCGACGTAATAGACACGTAAAACTTCGATGTTAAGTCGATGTAAATTTACGAGTAGATTACTAGTAGAACATGTAAAGTCGTAGTAAACATTACAACGAACTTACTTGTCATTCGATGTTAAGTCGTTGTAATGTTTACAACGAAATTACTTGGTTTTTATATATAATATAATTTTAAATTATATATTTTTATTTATAAATTTCGTAATTTAAAATATAAAACCAAAAATTTTAAAATTAAGATTGTTTAAAAACATTATATTAAAAAGTCATAAAATAATATATAAATTTATAATACTTAAATTTATAATACAAAAGCAAATAAAATAAAACTACGGCATGTTGGTGCGGAGGTACTCGTCGGGGCGGCTGACTTCCGGGCCGGGTCGACCGGTTGACTCAGGAGGATGCTGGCTCCATTCCGAGAGCCGCTCGTCTTGCATTTAGCGCTCTCTGCATAAACGGGTTATCGATGGCCACGATGTCAACAAATCCCTCAAGTGAGTCCAAACGCTCCTGCTGGACCGCAGCTGAGAAGTTTCCTCATTTCGGCGCGAAGTGTACGAAGAAGTTGCCCTTGGAACTTCGTTAACGGAGCCTATTCCCACCGTCCGTCCTTCTTTCTAGGAGACACCTTGTTTCAAAAAAGGTTCATTAATATTGAAATAATAATTAATAAATCGAATTAAAAGAAACAAAATTAAAATTTATTCAGAAATTTTACCTCTTCGAAAATCCGATCGACTTCTTTTGTAGTCAATGTGAACGGGTGACCCATCGGGAGCCTGCTGGGTTAGTTGTGTCTGCCGCCTCCTCCACCCGAGAAACCACATCGTTATAGAGTCTCTCGAACGTGGATCCACAAAAACTCCATCTGGTGTGGCGTGAGTCATCCTGAATAGTTCAGTCAGAGATGGCATGACTCCGGTCTTCTCGGCCCACAAACAAATAAAAGAGTTAATTTTTTTTAATTACTTAATTAGCAAATAATTTAAAAAAATATTAAAATAAACTTACAACATCTAGACGAATCCCAGCATAAGGCTTCTGGCCGGATCTATGAAGCATGGGGGTCATTTCCGTACTTATCCTTCGTTCTTCGGGAAGAAGCAGCAGGAGTTGGACTTTTTGATGGAGGTAGGTAGGCTCCAATAGCGGATGAGACCATTCCATACAAAGTTGGAGATCTCCTTGGGCTTCCCTTCATAACCATAGAGTTCCCATTTGTCCTTCCAATCCGAGACGGTGTTGCAAAGACGAGTCTTTGGTTTTTGCTATAAAAGCCTCCTCACCTTCTCGTTGATCAATACGTGTGAGGAGTGTCGTTACATTAAATGTTTACGTGAGAGAATGTTATGCACGAACATGTGTTACATAAAGAGTTTTGATGTCCCGCTCAACAGTGGTATTTCTTGGCCAATGTGCACCCAATATGTCACAAGCGTTGTTAACACAACAATGTCTTTCACTATTGGGTGAATCTTCTACTGTTAAACCCTTTGGTTCGATTAGTTTTTATATTCAATCTCATAGGAGCACCCTGAGTGGGAAGTGAAGGAAAGGTTTGTTGTGTTCCAGAAAGCCAAAGAAAATGCACCTTGCAAAGATATTCCTTCTCTGCAGCTCATCAACCAGACTCTAAGCTACGCCAGAGAGCTTGAGCGTATCGTGTAAGGTGGACTTTTACTCAATTCTCTTCTATTCCCTTTTGTTCCTTAAAAAAGATCTCAGGTCATAAAACTTTGTTATCATGTAATGACTGATTTGAAGAGACTCAGTACTTGTCTTTGGTTAATTGGGTTTGGCAAAATGAGATTCCCTCTTACGTTATTATGTTGTCCAATGTTCACTTCTTATCATTTTTTCTTATTTCTCCTCATCTCTTTGATGCGTTTTGTGTTGTTCAAAACTAGGCTTAGACATTCGAAATATCGGTTAGGGTTGGTTAGATTTGCATTGAAATGTGTTGTTACAGTTTGGTCTTTTAGCTCTGGTTTGTTTTAGGCTAAGATTGAACATGTAAGAAAGTAGGTTGGCCAGAACAGAATTGTCCAAGCCAAACACTTATCAAGTGGGGATTACGTTGCAAGCATTTCTTCTGTTGTGGGGTTAACAATTGACTTAACAAGTAGCAATTTCAATCTTGTAGTCCTTAAACTCTTTCTATGGTAAAAACACTTATTCAAACCCTTAGTAATGTTTCTTAAATAGAAAGCTTTATTTATAAACATGTAAGGATGTATGTATATGCAGCCTAGGAGCTTTGATCTTATGCAGCTACATCACTTTCCCTTTGTACGCCCTGGTGACTCAGGTAATTTGTTAACCACATTTTCGATATTTTAGCCATGTTACTCTTGAATGTTGAAACGATGAAAGGATAAAACTGTTGTGTTGATGTGTGAGAGCAGATGGGTTCACACATGAAGAAAGCAGCGTCTGATGAACAAATGGCAAAGGCATTGAAGAAGTGGCACAAAAATATCAAAACGAAGAAAGGAAAAGCAAGGAAGCTCCCAAGCAAGACACTTGGTGGTTTGGGAGTTTCAGCATCTTACCCTCTTCCTCTGGAAACAGTCTACACCGTTCCAAGACCACTGGTCACACTTCTAACACCATATACTACAAACAAGAAGAAGAAGAAGACAAGGAGATATCTGATCTTGAAGTTGGTGCAGAGGATGCTACTGAAAGGTTTCAAGAACAGCATAAGCCATTCCACCACTCATTGCTAGCAATTTTATAATGAGAAGAGGTAGAAAAACTCGTTGTTCGATATCTTTTTCTTTAAAGAATCAGATTTAATGGAAAACGAGAAATGTTAGACATTAAGTTAAACCCTCCTCCCCACTACATGGACGAAATACCATTAATTAAAAATAATTTTGTTGACTAATCATGTATTGCAAAAATAGCTTAAGTAATGAAATACTGCAGCAGTTGAAAGTGGCTGGGTGGTTTTCTATCTTTATACTGTCAATTTCTAAAAAGAGATTCCTTTTAAATGTTGTTTTCTATTGGTCCATTATTGCTTATGTTATCATAATTATTTAGGAAGAATAAATATTTTTTAAGAAAAAAACAGGAATAATTATAAAGAGATATATGATTCTGTTTTTTTTTTTTTTAATAGTGTTTAGCTCTACTTGATGGTGACCATTAAGTTAAAATCTCGGTCAGATTGGTTTGGGTTTAGGTTTTCTATGTTTTGTACTTTTTGAAATGTCAATTTATTTAGGGAATCACTAACATATCAGTACACATGTCTCTCAAATAAATTCGGAAAATAGTCCATAATTTTGTTGATTATTATACAGTAATTAACTAATTCTTATCAAAACATCTAAACAAATGTCAAACTTCTCGGAAGAAAACTTTGTTAGCCTTTTCTATTATTTTCTTTCATTTTTCGCTTACAAATAAGGTAATTTTTAATATATTCAAGTTGATTTTATTTATGATTATTCAGTTTTACTTTTTTTTATTTTTAGATTTCTCTTTGTGTTTTGTAAGATTATGAAAGAAACTAACTGATCATTGATTTATTTTATGATTTTGATTAATAATCTTTTTAAAATTGACTAATCTTTTATTATGAAAGTTTTGTTATATAAATTCATAAAATTTGAAGATTGTTTTTATTTAAATATAGCTATTAAAATTTTAATAGTTGGAAATGTAGATTACAGAAATCATATTACAAAATTGTTTTTTATTGGTTTGCAAAATATACTTTAAAGTTATAATAGATTTAACTGTAGAAAAATATAGATTGATCACGTACATATGTAGTTTCCTAATTTTGTGAAAATTCATTCAGTACGTTGTGGTTAAAAGAGACCAAAGTAATAGTGATTTTGGCTATCAGTTTATTGCTACCGTATATACAATAATAATCTATAATAGGAACATTGCCATTTGATTTTATGTTCTGTTTTATTTCTGCTGCTAATTTTTAGTTTCAAAGAAATCATACCCACTGCTATCTCTTCTATTCCAACCACTATCACTGTAGTCGTCATCAATGAAGAATGTAGGCCATTGTTTATTAGTAGATCCTGAGATTTGTTCAGTGTGAACCGTTTCTCTTGACATTTGATGGTGTAGTCAAGTGTATCATTTCGCACGATGTTTCTAAACTCATACAATTGAGAAAAAAATTAACAACTACAACAAAGAAAAGATTTAACAATGATTTCTTTTGCTTATGGATCTACGATATACATAGAAAGTGAACATAAGGTGGATCAATTTAGTATTTACTATCCCTTTTCCTTTTGAAAAAAAAAATCAAACCATGCAAATATTGCGAATAATTCATTGCAATTAATTCAGGTAGACATAAATTTGACATCACAAGGTGACAATCTTTTTTTTTTAACAAAGAACTTTTAGAAAACCTTCACGTCCATACCTTCTGCAACAACATCCATTCCTTTTGTGATAATGACTACTTCTTGATTTACAAATATGTGTTAGAAAATGGTAAAGACAACAAATTGAGTGCTATCATCGAACTTCTATTAGGTTTTATTTATAATGTTTTTATTTACAAATATGTGTTAGAAAATGGTAAGAACAACAAATAGAGTGCTATCAACGAATTTCTATTAGGTTTTATTTATACTCTTTCATAAACATTATAGAGAATTATTAATTACCTTAAAAACACTTTATTTGTTTAACGTATATATTTTAATGAATTGAATAACTGACATAAAAATTACAGAAAAAAAAACACAAAAGTTATGTAATAAATTATCTTAAATTTGACTAAATTAATATGTAAAATTACCTTTGCAATACTTTAAAGTATATGTCCCCAAAAACTAAATAATGTCTTTGTAATTCATTTATATGTTATGAACACAAAATCATTTTTAAATGCAAAAAATAATAAAAATAATTGTAATATCATTTCTAAAATTATAATAGCAAATTATTTATAAATAATTAACTTGTGAGTAGCCCAAGAAAAGACCTAGTTCATTCTATCAGACAAAATGTCACAATCAATGTTAAATTGTTGATCTTTCAATTTAAAACTATTAAAAGAAACTATGATTTCTCATATATATTATTCAACCGGTTAAACATACAGGAGGTACACTATAAATATATTCAACTTGACAGTTGTAGCTATACATTTAATCAGACAAAATGTCACAATCAATGTTAAATAGTTGATCTTTCAATTTAAGACAACTTGGTCTAGTCAAAAATTGAAACGGTCTTATATTTGTGCACATACAAGCGGAGAATGTGGCACCGGTGAATGTGGAGAGAAGAAACCCTCCTCGAACCTTCTCGTGTCCTTAAAGCTTAACCGGAGGCTACTCTGCCAACACTTCTTCTTCTTAGCCATCGTAGTTGGTGCAGCCATCGGTTTAGTCTGTTTCAAACTCTCCTCCTCAAGATGACTAGTAAACACTCTGATCCTATCTAGAGCCGTCTCCATGGTCTTGTGGTCCATGTTCGCAAAACATACTCTAAACCATCCCGGTTCATGACAATGGCACGAACCGCCTGGAGAAACGTTGAGCTTCACCTTGTGGACGATCACACGCCACAGCTCGGTCTCTGAATCGAATGTAGCTGTCTTCAAGAGATTTCTTAAATCCATCCATATGAACAAACCGGCTCCGGCCTTTAACCAATTAATGCCTAAACCGTTTAAACCGGTGGTTAACTCTGGCGTGTCTTTCAGCTAACCGTAATTTGCTCTCACGGATAAATTCGTCTACAAAGTCGTCGTCGGATAACATTTTGGCGATCAGATGCTGCGTTTGAGACGAAACCAGACCGAAACTAGACATTTTTCTGGCAATTTGAACCACCCGGTCATTGTAAGACTAAGAGTAGACTATACCAACTCTTAACCGGGCAACCCCATATCTTTTGATAGACTATACACAATATGGATCAAATCGCGGTTGCAATCAGGGACCTCCGCGATGACTTCGGCAACACTTATAAACTCGGCTTCACCAAAAGTAGTGGCTGCATAGATCTCATCAGCGATAAGGTGGATCCCTTTGGCATTGGTGAAGTTAACCAAAGATTTCAAGCAATCTCGGTCTAATGTCGTACCAAGCGGGTTCGACGGATTGGTTATGAGTAAACCCTTAACCGGAATGTTCAATCCACGTGCGTTTTCGTACGCAGCTTCCAAGGCTTCCACCGTGATCTTAAAGCCGTTGGAGCTATGACAAGTAACCGGTACAAGATTCACCCCGGTTCTCCATCTCAAATCTCTATCAAACCTGAAACCAAACCAAAACCAAGTTATATCAAACCAAAACTATATTAAACCAAAATCTAATATTGATCTCATGAACCAGAACATACCCTGGATAATAAGGAGTCGGAACCAAGAAACCGTCGCCGGGATTGGCTAAACAGAAAGCCACCGTCTCGTGCGCTCCGGTTTGCGCCGCCGCTCATGACGATCCTGTCAGGATCAAACTTCACTTTATTGTTTCTTGTCTTCTCCATAAACTTCACTTTATGAATTATTTAATTGGATACAAAAGTTTTATACCCGCAGAACCGGAACCGAACAATACCGAACCGGAAACCGAATAATACCATATAGAACGGAATGAAAACCCCTTATACACTTATCCTATACGTTATATATTTTATAGTTTATATTTTATACACTTACCTTTTTTATTAGATCAGCAATTTATACAATTCCCAAAAATTTGTAGTGCTTTTTCCATTGACAGTTTAGATCCCCCGAGAAAATCGTCTCCCACTTCCAAAATTGAATCCTTTAAATCTTTGTTAAACTAAACCGTCACCCTGGAGAACCTAATTCCTCGTCGCGTCCTTTGTTCAATCAGTTACATCGAGACATAAATTGCTGTCTCTCTCTCAGGTATGCAATTATAAATTCCTAAAGTCTGTTGTTGAATCAAACCAGTTAGAGTTGTAGATTTTGTTGTTAGTTTCATTATACATCGAGATCGAATTAGTTTTGGAAAACGAGGACTATGCTGAGATTCTGGTGAAATATTGTGTCTCATAGTCTCTTTAGTCTTTTACCTTGTTTTGGCTTAGTTCCTACAAATTCTTTATTTATTGGTTTTTGCGTTTCCTTGTTTGCAGAAATTCCAATTAATATTTTTGTTTACCATTCTCAGCATATGCAATAACTCGATGATGTTTATTATTAATTTGTTATCAGTGAGCACCTTACCACAAATGTCTAAATCTTGAAGAAATAAGGTGGAACTTGGTGGTTCTTTCTATTTTATTAAATATTTTTTGGTGGTTCTTTCTATTTATTAAATATTTTTTTCAAACATTCTGTGTGAAGTACGTGAGACACTAGATTTACAAGCCTGAGTTCATTTAAGAGTTCACTTTTTTAAAGCATTTTCTGTGACTCATTTCTTGGCTTACTCTTCTTCATATTTTTTTTTTCTGTTTGAGTTTTTGAAACAGTGTTTTAGTGTACACGTTTCTATTTCCTAGTTTCCTGATTATTCATACACATATTTGGTTTGTAATTGTTTCAATTATTTGATTAGTCAAGTTTTCTGTTTTTTTTATTCATTTACTGTAATGTTTATCTTTGTCTTTGGTAGATGGATTCTTCCACAGAACCTGCTTTTGAAGATGTTGAAAACGTGGAGGATGAAGAAATGGAAGAAGAAGATATAAGCGAACTTGAGGTTGATCTTACAGATGCAAACAAGAGGAAAAACAGTCCAGCAGAGGGTGAAGGAGTTCCAAAGCTAAAAAGAAGAAGAGGCAGACCCAAGAAAGGTCATGGGTATGGGCACATTATACAAAGCTGAAGCCTAACATAAAAGAAGTGCAATTGTAACTATGTGGGCGAGAAATGACATGTCCTTACAAGTTCAGGTACCTCCAATCTAGGAAGCATCTGAAAAGTTGCAAAAGGTACACAGATTTTCTTAGCGTCTGAAAAACAGACCAAGCTGAATCAGGAAAATGATGGTGCTGTTAAAGTTTGGAGTAGTATCTGAAGCTATAGTTAAGGATGCAACAATGAGCTGCTAGTATTGGCAGAGCTTCCCTTAGCTTTTGTGAGAGTGTAGCGTGGAGATACTTCTGTCACAGATTGAAGCTTTGCAAGCCAGTTTCCAGAAGAACTGCAAGTAGAGAGATTGTGCAGATGTTGTTGAAAAAGAAAGAAGAAATGAGAAAAATGATAGGGAATCAGAGGTTTCACTCACAACAGATATTTGGGTTGCTCCACCAACTGGTTCTAGCTACATGGTCATTACAGCACACTGGATTGATGCTGATTGGTGCCTGAAGAAACTCATTATTGGGTTTAAGAATGTCACAAACCATAAAGGGAAAACAATAGCAAAAGTTCTACTTGAATGCCTTGCTGATTGGAGATAGAAAAGGTCTTTACCATCACAGTAGACAATGCTACAACAATACTTCAGCTTTAAGAGGTTTAAGAAAAGAATTCAAAGGAGTAGGTATCGATTCTTTTGTGTTAGGAGGTGAGTTCCTCCACATGAGGTGTGCTGCTCACATCATCAACTTAGTTGTTAAAGATGGATTAAAGGGATGTTGGATACAAAGTGTTTTCTGGCCTTAAGAATGGAATATGTTATGTTAAGATTCATCTCCCCACAACAAGGTTGAAAGCTTTTTGCAACTTAAGGTTGAAAGTGGTACAGATAGGTAAAGGTAGCCTACCTCTAGATGTTAAAACTCGCTGGAACTCCACTTACCTAATGTTAAAGAAAGCTTTGCATTTCAGACTGGCTTTTGATAAGATGGAAAAGGAAGACAAGCTCTAACAATGATTGGTTTAATGAGAAAGTGGAAGGTGAAAACGAACTGGACCACCAACAAAGGCAGATTGGGAAGCAGTTAACACATTGGTAAAGTTTCTGAAAATATATTATCAAATACATTGGTGGTTTCAGCTTCTCAGTCTGTTAATTCTTACAAGTGTTATGCTGAGATAGTGACTATTGAGAAGAATCTGATTAAGCTTTCCAAAGATCCTGAAGAAGCAATGAGAATAAAGGCTAAGGCTATGAGAGATAAGTTTGACAAGTACTGGAAGGATTGAAGAAGATCAACTGAGCTTTTGATAGTTGCTATGTATTCACCCAACGAACAAGATGCATTTCGGCCACTCTATGCTTTGAGCATCTGTATGGAAAGGGTAGTGTAGATTGTGTTTGAGCTTGAAAGTTTCAGTCAATCAAGCTATGAAGCGTCTTTTTGCAGGAATACAGTGAACCAATTCAACCAAATCAGGTACTGGTTCGTTCTTAACAATCTCAGTCCACATGTACACCATCACAGAATACTGTTGGACAAGGAGTAGACATACTAGAAGACGATTCAGATGATGAAGACAGTGGGGTTGGAGGATATGGAAGTAATCTGGAAGAACTTGGTTTCTGCGAAAGGACTTCAAGAAACCAAGTAATGAGCTGGAGCTTTACTGAAGGAGAGTGTATTAAACCCAAATGTGATGAGAGGAACAGAGTTTAATGTTTTGTCTTGGTGTGGAGGTGCAATGCAGCGAAGTATCCTATTCTGTCTGAGATAGCTAAAGACATGTACTTGCTATGCAAGTATCTTCTGTTGCATCAGAAACAGCCTTTAGGCACAAGTGGCCGTTTGCTAGATCCTTACCGAAGCTGTCTTACACACTATATGATTGAAGTCCTTATGTGCACAGAGCAATGGCTAAATATTCTATTCATTTGCATGAGAAAGAAGTGGATACTACTACTGGATCAGATCCTTGATGAAATTGTAGCACAAGATGAGCTTGAAAGAGGTAATTATATCATTCGAAATTTATTTGTCATTTTACTAGTTCTAGGTTTATTATTTCTTACATAATTTTATTTACTTTGTCTTAGTTAGAGTTCAACATGGCTTTTCATATCACATAAAGCAAGTAATCTTGGAATTGGAGGCAAGGTACTCTCATTAGATTCACTTGTATTGATTTCTCACTGTTTTTCTATGTTTATTTTATGTCTGATAATTAACTCATAAAGTAATTCACGCCCTCTTCTTTCTAATTTTTTTCATTTCTAATTGTTTGTTACATTACAAATTGTAATAGGTACGTTATTGGAATGCTTGAAGTTTTCTCACTGCTGTACTGGTGTTTCTCCACTTTTTATATCTATTTCAATGTTTTCAAACGTCAGATTAATTTGGGTAATAATGGTTACAAAGTAACCATTTCAGGAAACCGAACCCAATTTGGGAACCGTTTTTTTCGGTTCTAATATGGTTACCAAATTTCAGGAATCAAAAGAACCGATAACCGAAAGAACCGACCGATCTAACCCAAAATTTTCATGGTTCTTTAATGGTTACCAAAATTCAAGAACCGAAAAAAAACGAAGAACGAAAGAAACCGACCCGAGCGACCGAAAGGACCGAAACGCCCACCCCATATAAGTAACGAAACTTCAATTTGTGTTCTTAATGTGCCCATGTGTGGATTTAGTTTCTTTTCTAGTTTCTTTGCTTTATTTGTGTTGTGATCGGAAGCTGCCTAGGAGTGGGCTCTAGCTTCATGTTCGTTGGGCTCTTGTTTCTGGGGATTTCGTGTTATCTTATGGGTGAAAAAAATAGAGATTTAACGGGTGTCAGGTGACATCCATCGCACCTAACCACTTTCATTAGATGAGCTCGTTATCCCCCATTAAATAGTTAACAACATGTTAAGAAGCAAAACCCACGAAAAGCATATAGATAACAAAAAGACGTGAAAAATAGAATTAACAAATTGAAGGAGGAAAAAGCTTATACATGGTGAGATAACATTGGGGCCGAGTGGCACCTTGCCTGGTTCAAACTGTAATTGTGTCTTCGGGCATCTAAAGTTGTCAATGCCAAACAAAGGTGTCTCAGCATCTGCAATATCTGCGACCAAGATCTTAACATCTTTGATAAATTATACACTGCAAGGTTAGCAAAGCAAATGCATAATTTACAAATTTAAAACAGTATACAAAAGAACGAGGATAAAACCATAGACAAAAAGAAGCCGCGTACCAATGCATTCGTTCGTAAAGGCTTTTCCAGAGTCAAAACCGGGATGAATATGATTCAAGGCTTGTGACTGAAGTGAAGATCCAAAAGTGACCGAAACAGAGAGACTTCATGCATTGCTAGGTTCCATGAGCTACAAACATAACAAATAAGTAAAAAGCAAGCAAAAGATTCTCAAATGTGCAAAGACTCTCAAACTTTCTTTTTAACGCTTTTACTTCAACTAAAAAATTTGAACCAACTTGGCCAGCAACAAAAAAATCATTAAAATAATACCAGTAGGCATCTGAAGATTACTCTCATACGAATATGGGTAAAAAAACTATATACAACACCCAAGCAGGCTCATGAGATTGTGATAGAGATAGACGCACCAAGCACGAGCAATAGTGATGCTTTTTGACTTCTCCCTAAATTAAGAGATACCACCTCTCCATCACTAAAAACCCATGGATTCATAATCCAGGAAAGTAAGATCTACTGATCTTCATGAAACTTCTGAAAACCGAAATCTGTGGAGGAGAACAAACAGAGCCATGCTTATAGCATTAGCAAAAAAAAAAAAAAATTAGCCTCGGGCCTCACTTAATTTGTCAAAATTTGGAGCCCCAAGACCTCGAAAATATATCTTTATTTAATAACTTAGAAAGTTTTTTATTTGTTTCTTGTTTAATCTCAACGAAACACCAACACGAGATATGTTTTTTTCTTATTCATTTATTCAGGTTAAAAAATTCTAGTTTTTTTTTACTTTCCAATTTTTTTTACAGGAAATCTTCTTTCATTTGCATATTATAATTAGTTTTTGTCATATTTAGTGGTATGAATGTTAATGGTTAACATGTTATATTTTTATTTATGATATCTGCAAAAATTATTCACTTGGGATATCCGGTAGGTCTAGACCCAACCGATTAATCCTTGAGGTTCTGTCCATCAGCGCCAAAAATATTAGTTTCTGGCAAGGGGAACTTCATATCCCTATCGCCTTGCCACAAGAATGAGTAATTTGGGAGGAAATTTCCGAACCCACATGAACCTTAGGATCTTTACATGCCGAATCAACCACCCAACCACACCCTTGCGATTACTACAATAAATCTTGTAAATTATGTTTCATGAAAAGATTCGACAACTTAAGTATTACTAATGCACATCATACTGAACCTTAAAACATGCATTCTCAAATGCTCGCCGTTTATTATTATATATGAACTTAATAGTTTTTTTACTAAACATAAAACTTAATCGTTACATTATGAAAAACTCATATCCTAGTTTTTGGTGGTGCTGGTGGTGCTGGTGGTGCCCAAGGGCTTTCTTTTCTGCCTAGGTCCCATCGGTGGAATAGGAACATTCTTAGGTAACATTCCAAAACGAAGAAGTTGTGATGGTGACCACAAATTCATATTATCACTGGTTCGAACCGGAGGTTCATCTGGATTAGGTTATGAGGGTGGGATGCCTTTTTATGTGGCGCGATAAATCATCTGATCTTATGAGCGAATTTTCCAGGTTAGTCTCGGTCGCTTCAAGAAAACCAGCAAAGAGGAGAACAAAGATTGTTACCACAAGAAAAAAATTATTTTCTTCATTTGATAATGTACTTTTGATAATTCAAAATCTGTGCGATCAAGTGTAATTAGGTTTTATAGTATTGTTGAGAAAAACAATGTTAATAAAGAACAATATTTTCAATAAACAAGTATGGTAATTTACTAATATCATGTCTCAATATTGTGTTGGAAACTTAACCAAAATACTAGTCTGATTATAATAGAAAATATTTTCATAAACAAGTATGGTAATTTACTAATACCATGTTCAATATGGGGTTTGAAAAATTGACTAAAATACTAGTCAGACAAGGGCGGACCCACCACTATGGAAGGCGTGGCACGGGCCCCATGTTCTTTTTTTCTTTGGTTACTAAAAAATATATTTAAATAAAAAAAAGGAAAAGAAAAAGAGATATATCTTAAAAAAAAATATAATAAATGTGTCACACCTAGCCACACCCTATAAAATTTAAAAACACTAACAAAAAAAGAAAAATTTTACAGGCCCAATTAGTAGTGCATTAAAGTTATATAGCCCAATTTCACAATTATTCGATTCTTTATATTAACCTAAACCCTAACTAATTACTTTATGTGACTTATAAAAACATCTGCAAAAAAAGAACTTTCACAACCGGCGAGTCCGTTGCATAAGAGCTCGTTTTTTCGTATTTTTCTAAGTAATTATATATCATCTATAACAATTTATTATATATATTTAATTTTTAAGTTAATTATTTTATTTGTCGCATATCCTTTTGAAACTAAAAGATTTTTATTAGGTACCATGGAAAATGTTTTAAAAAACAACGTGTATCAACACCAAACACTAATTTGGAGAGTTTGACTTCAAATCCTTTAGTGGCCCATCAACAACTAATGTGGAGGATGTACCTTCGACATTAAAAGCCAATTTTGAAGATTTACCTTCAGCATCAAAAACCAATTTGGAAGATTTACCTTCAGATCCTGCTGATAGAAAAAGAAATATCAGAATATCATCATAACGAAAGAGA